>VDFB02023277.1:23408-44106 GCA_007258455.2 Sequoia sempervirens
TTGAAAAAAATATTTTTAGAATCTATAGACAAAATGTGACAAGGCTCTAGTTTACATCATCTTCAAATTCCTCATGATTTAACCGCTATAGGTGCCCGAATGTGAAGATTTAGTTAAAAAAAATTCAGTGTCCAATTTGGCCAAAAATTGTAAACCACTATTGTAGGATCACCCGACCGCATTTCAACAAGTTTACAAACCATAAAATAGAAGTTCAGACCAACACCAAAGGACCCCAAAATTTGAGCAAGACACCTTAACAAATACTTAGTAGCCATTGGGTGACCTAGTCCTTGTAGGCACAACCAGACCAATTTTTTTGGGCAAGTACACATCAATCTGCACTTTCCATATCTACTTGCAAATTATTGTTTCATTCTGTTTACTTTTAGGAAATTGTATTTATCATATTAAGTCATATAGTTTAATTAGTTCAATCATTCCAATTCATTCTGAAGACTCAAAAGGATCATATCCAAGTCTAATTGACTCATCTTGGAGGTTGTAAGTCAATCTATGCACATGATGTTGATTTGCATCCTAATGAAATCCTAGAAATGATGGAACATTAACCCTAGGTTTTGGGAATTAAAATTAAGGCGTCCACATTTTTATGTTTCACCCAAATAGAGAGGTACTAGTCTGGAGTTCTAATCAATGCGACACATTCAATTAAATAAACATTAATCAATAATTTAGAATAAGTCCTTCCTATGCATCCATAATTGTTAATAAAACTAGGGAATCATTCTCAAGTAAATATTCAATAGATATATTTTACATCAGTCATGCTTGCACATTCATATAAGCTATATAAGGGTTTTGAGGAAAGTAGTTGTTCTTGGTTCAATGATAATATTTATGGCCAAGACAACAAGTTGGGTTCGATTGACATTAATTAATTATTATTCCTTATATAATTTCAATACTTGTAAAGGTATAACCTTGGGAATGTCCTCATGAGTCTAAGCTAAGCTCAAATATGTAAGAGATAAAACGCACTCTCATAGATTTAGCTTTCAACCCTCCACAATCTATTGATGAGTTGATTTCACTTGCATGATAACAACCCTAGCCTTGTGAGTGAGATTTAGTTCTAGGAAGTGCAACAACATTTTTGGAGCCCAACCAATTGATTGTAAATGTTAGGAGACATCACCTCTATTTATACATCTCTCAACAAGTTACAATAGAGTAGACTAGCCCATTAGTGCACTAATCATGCTCTAATTATAAGTGCAAGTTACACATGCAAGATGCAAATTTATATATGTAGGTTACAACTACAAGGTGCAATAACTTGATGGTAGGCCATGTAATTATCAATGAATCAAAAAAATCATGGCAAGATCAAATTTCACTCTAACAATCAAGATGTCCTTATCATATTTGGGGTGTCACAATAAGAAACCCCCAAGTAACCTCTCTAAAATAACCAACATCCCTGAGATTTAAAAAGAAGTCTGAAACATCCCCAAAAAGTGAGAGGAAAGGTAGGAAAAAAGGGGTACAAGAGACATGTAAAATTGGGGGAGCATATCATTAAAATATCTACTTGATGGCTCCCAAAAGTAGAAGATAGATCACTATTTCATAAACTAATATAGAATTATAGAATAATTATTTATTTGCTCACACTATTATGTTGTCTTTATTATTCTTTCTTATTACTTCATTCTTCAATATTGAAGAAATTTCAAATCAATGTCCCCAATCCTTAATGAGTAATAATCAACTCTAATTCATATCATTATGAAGATTAGAGAGCTCATGGAATAATAATCTCACATACTACTATTATGCACATTATTCATTAATATCTTAGGAAACACATTTATTTCTCAAGATCACTTTATGCTTAAGAAGTTTTGATAATTTATGAACCTTTTAGTACACATAAACATTTTAATAACAATAACTTTGGGCAAGGATTTCCTAACCTTTAAAATTATCTAGTGACAACTATCTAGAACAAAGCCAGCTGCCAACAATAAACCATAACATCAATAAAACCTAAACAAAACTAAAAGAAGTTAGCCTCCCTGATATTTTAAAAAGAAGCTTAAAACATCCATAAAATGGGAGAAAAGGTAGGGAAAAAAGGAATATATAGAACATGCAAAATTTCGAGAGCATGTCCTTGAAATTTCTAGGATAGCTCCTAAAAGTAGAAAATGGACCACTAATCTATTAACTAATACAAATTGTTAATACAAATTAAATAGAATGATTAATTTATTTACTCACATTAGTATGCCATCTTTATCATGCTTTCTTATTACTTCACTCTTTAATAATTTAAAAACATTTCAAATCAATCCCCCACTCTATAATGAGTAACAATCACATTGATGATGAAGATTAGAGAGCTCATGATTAGTAATTTTTTTATTTTTTTTTGTCATTAAATATCTTAGCTAGCAAGTTCTTTGTTCAAGACCACTTTATACTCTAGGATATTTGATGACTTACCAACCTCTTAGTACATACAAATGTTTTAATAACTATTACTTTGGGTAAGGATTTCCAAACCTTTTAAATTGCCTAGCAACTATTAACATCTTTTTCAAGGGTGAATTCTTAACATATTTTTTATTTAATAGGGAACTTATTTTTTATAATCACTAACTATAAGTTTAGGCAAAAAACTTTCAAAACCATTTTTAAAAAGTAATGACTAGGAACATGTATTGTATAGTAAGAACTTATCCTTTTAATCACTTTTATTGTAGATTATAGTTCTTTTTATTATTATGAAAGAGTATATATAAAATAATTGTATACTATTCATTTGAGGATAAGCTTAAAATATTTAACACATTCCCATTCAATTAATACATTATTAATTAAAGTTGTTCATGGTATTGATATTGGAGCTCTCAAGATTCAAACTTCGTGGATATTGTGTTCTTGTTCATCCATAGTCCTCGCACATTCAAACCTTTGTGTTGAAGTTGTTGATGGACATGCTAGTGACTTCATATTCCAAATCCTCATTGAACCAGTGTGCTCACGAACTATATGCCCCTACTAGAATACTAAAAGCTCCTAAATTTAGACTATTCATGTTGATGTATTTATATTATTATTTAAAATTTTAAATATAAATAATTTTTATAAATATATTGAAAATATATAATCTATAAATAATTATATGTAAATATATTTTTTACTTTTATTATGAATGTTGAAAATATACATTCCATGAATATCTAACTTATATAAAAAATGTGGGTTACATCTTCCTTGAATGATATTTTAAAAAAATCAAATTTGTATTCTTTTGTTCATAGAAGTGAGATTGTGCCTTCTTTCATTTGAATTAAAGCAAAGTCCTATTTAAGAATTTGTAAATATGTAGTTCACATGTTTTAAACTGCAGAACAAAGAGTATGAGCATTGGAATCGGTGCCCTGTTAATTTTTTCAACCCCAACCATTCATGAAATTTGTATATCTAATCTGAAATTGTCTCATGTTATGGTATAATCATAACCCTTCATGGACTTCAGAATGTAACCTATATCTATATTCAAATATTTTTATCCAACTTAATTTTTTAAATATAATATAATATATATTTTTATACAAAATAATTAACATTCATAATATCATCATAAAGTTTCAAATTTTTACAAAAATTAAAATATAATTATATTTTTAAAAATAATTACAAAATAAAATAATTCTTATTTAAATAAATTAAAATTAAAATTAAATAATTTTTTACTTCGTGAAAACAATAAAAATAACAGTTTTTTAATAATTTAAAAAAATATAAAACAAAATAATCTTTTTATAAATAAATAATTCAATGTTTTTTTTCCCAACTTAAATATCTTTATAAAACACTTCAATAAAAGATCAAGTTTAAATAATATATTCTATTTTTTTTTATTGATAATATGCAGATTACAATTAGAATGCAGTGTAAAACTGCAGAAAAACAGACAAACAGAGAAGACCAGCAGCTAAAACAGACATATTCTAAATTTTGAATTGTTTAAAATCAAGTCACAAGTTTTTGATGAACATCCTAACCAATACCTCAGACAAGTCAAAACATAAACAAGTCAAAAATGATTTCTCCACATATTTAAACCAAAATTTCCATAACGACCCCCACTCGTTATATATAGGCCTATTATCTCAGAGACCAATTCAATCATTTCCAAAATATCGAATTTGTGTTCTCTTCTACATAGTGTAGAGGGTGAGAATTGGGCCGCTTTCTTTCAAGAATGCCACTGGACGTTAATTTTTTTCAACTCGTGTTGCTGCCATTGATATTTGAGTTGAAGCAGAGTCCTGGTTAAGAACTTGTGAGCATACAGCTCAGCATGTTCCAAACTGCTGAACAGAGGAAAGTAAGTAGTCTGTAAGAATACCGCTTTTTATTATTCTCGTTGATATACACATCATGCAGATTTTCAATTGCAAGAGTCTGAGCGTTAGAGCCGATGCTCTGCTAAAGTCTTTAACACCAGCCATTCAGGAACTTTACATATCGGAACTGAAGTTGCCCAAGGATCAGCAAAATCCCATCTTTCACCAGTTTTACAACACACTTGTAAGAGGTGCCGAGCTTGTGAAAAAATGCGAAAATATTAGCACTTTCAACCTGCCTCTCAATTATAGGTATGCTTCGCAGATTCTCAAGCTTGAGAAGGAGATTACTGGCTTCCTGGCCTTAATTCCTGCCCACATATTGCTTGATACCAGAGTTCTTTTAGCAGAACTGAAAAAAATTCACCCATCCGAGTATGCAGATATAAGCAGGGGACTGAATGACTACATCTTCAAACAAGCTTCCATGTTAACAAATGATCCTTGCCAAAATACCATGATGCTTCAACAAATGGTTTTGGATGATTTGTTTGACTGTAATGAGACTGTAGGAGATTCCACAAGCTATAATCATGATAATGGTCAGGACAAATCTCAAATTTTGGTGGGTCTGGGGAAATCCACTGGGGATTTGAAAGAGCTTTTGTTCGACAGTGAAGTGTCTGTCGTTGGAGTGCAGTGTATGGGAGGTGGGGGTAAAACGACATTGGCGTTGGCTCTCTGCAACGATACCCAAATTAAAGGTGAAACGGGCTTCCTCCCAATTTGGGTCATGTTTTCCTGTTGTTTTAAATTTTCATTTGAAAGGCATTCTGAAATTTCTGTGGTTTCTGCCTTGAATGCCAACATATGTCAAGATTTTGGGTGCTTTTTTCTCCTTTTATGGGAAGGAGATGAACGACTGAGCTTTTAGGATCCTCATAAGCCAAATGTTACTACTTTATAGGGATGAGAGTTCTGAAGTGAGTTCTTAAAACTTAAATTGGTTGTCTTGACTCTATGTTTGGATTTCCTATAGTAGATTTTAAATGTAAATCTGTCTGGTTTACAATTTAATGTAGTAGCTGTCATTCTCTATTTTATTTAGTTAGGGCTCCATAAAGCTATGGTCGTAAGGTGTTTTTGTGTGGCTCTATGTACTTATTACTGGTTTCAGTGTGTAGTAGGCTAGTTTGATTAGCAGCCTGCTTTAGTTTGGTTAAACGTTTATTTTTCTTGCATGTTAAAGAATTTACTAAATAAACAGATTTGGTTTATTGTGTATCAGATTATTTTGGAAACAACATATTTTTTATGACAGTTTCACAGTCACCAAATCTTAAGAGCATTTTAGAGGCAATGTGGGAAAAGATAGTTGGGAAGAAGAAACCTGAGTTTCAGAATGTGGAAGATGCAAATATACATCTAAAACAAGAGCTTCTGAAGCAATTGAAGCCAACCCTGGTGATTCTGGATGATGTCTGGGACAGAGCAAGTCTGGAAAAATTGCTATTTGAAGGTCCAGAGTACAAGACTCTAATCACTACTAGAGACAGTTCCACTATACCCAAGATCCTCTCTACTCGACTGTATCAATTACCATTGCTGGGCCAGGAGGATGCTCTGTCACTTTTCTGCTTCTGGGCATTCGGACAGACGTCAATTCCATGCACTGCAGATGCAAACCTAGTGAAGGAGGTGTTTATTCTTCTCTGAGCTCTTTGCAGTTTTGTGAGAGTTGGATGAAATCTGTATTTTTTAAATATGCATATTTTTTTATTTTTTTCTTACCTGGATTTTTGCTACAACGAAATTTATCCTTTGATGTTTTGCTGGATTAGGCAGGAGGAAACAAGGACAGGGCAAGCATGAGTGAAATATTCAATTAAGCATTATGAGAAAAATAATTTATACAATTTGTTTCCCAAGCAACATAGTATTGAGCAATGAAATTAAGCATTTATGGACCCAGGCTGTGATTAATCTCCAAACATATTATTTTTGTTGACCCAGAAGGCCTCTTGAATGTTTTTACATTTTATGAGTTACAGGTGCAAGCTGAATGTAAAGGTTTGCCATTAGCTCTTAAGGTGATTGCAAGCTCGTTGCATGGGGAACCTCCTGTAGTCTGGGAGATTGCAAAGAATAAGCTTTCCAAAGGGGAACCAATATCGAATTATCAAAAGGAAGGGCTTCTTAAATGCTTGGAGACGACTGTTGATTTGTTAGATGATGTGGTTAGGGAATGTTTCTTAGACTTGGGGTCATTTCCAGAGGACACAAAGATCTGTGCTGATGCACTGCTAGATATTTGGGTTTATTTTCGAAACCTGGAATGGCAGGATGCCTTTGTCATCCTGTTGGAACTTGCAAGCCGAAATCTGTTGAATTTAACTAGCAATCCAGGGTAATTGTCCATCTTTTTTATGTACAGAATTTTTGTTATCAATTCTTTTAACATTATTGACATGGCGGTTGCACTTATCAGGAGCGGAGCAGCAATTTCTCATGGAAGTGTCTCCGAGCTGTACTTTACTCAGCACGATGTAATGAGAGATTTGGCCTTTTATTTGGGATGCCAAGGTGATATAGTCCACAGGAAGAGGTTGCTTATGCCCAGGAAGGAACATAATTTGCCAGGGCCATGGACTTTCTGTGATAAACAGTTTGATGCTCAAATTGTCTCTATTCACACGGGTGGGTTACAAATTTCTCACAGATGGGTTCTGAAATTCTGGCCATATGTTTTAATAGATCTTAAAATTTCTGTAGCAAATTTTGCATCTAGCTTAGGTGTCATTAACTGATATTAAATTTAACCACCAAATTTTCTAAAAGTATTATGTGCATGACTGACATGATAATAAAAGGAGTAGGAAAATGAAACACCAATTGTATTTTACTCTCTAATTAAATTTCATTTCCAATTTGTACGAGCAGGCCCTATGGAGGAAAACCAGTGGTACGAGATGAACTTTACGGAAGCAGAGGTTCTGGTATTACTCTTTAATGCGAGTGAATATTACCTCCCTCCATTTTTGAAATCCATGAAGAAACTGAAATTTCTTATGGTATTCAATTATGGCACAAAGAGAGCAACTGTGAAAGGCCTAGAAACCTTGTCTTCCCTCAGTCAACTCAAAAGCGTCCGCTTGGAGAAGGTGATTGCAGCAGCTGTATTAAAACAGAGCAAAGCACTGCAGAACTTGGAGAAGCTATCTTTAAGCTTATGCGAAGGGTTTAAAAATACATCCACATTCAACAATGCCAAGCTGCATGATTTTAACATAGATCACTGCAGTGATTTAGAAGAGTTGCCCCCAAGCATCTGCTATATGCCTTCCGCTCAGATGTGGTCTATTACAAACTGCCATCAGGTTCAGAAGTTACCATATGACCTTGGAAATCTGAGCTCTCTGAGAGTATTAAGGTTGTCAGCACTGCCAGGCCTAAAGGAGCTTCCATCGTCAATTGGAAACCTTGGGTGGTTGGAATATCTGGACATTTCAGTATGTGTGGGTTTGAAAGAACTTCCAGAGGAAATAGGCCACCTAAAGAAATTAACTGAGTTAGATATGAGAGAGTGTTCTCGTTTGAAGAGGCTGCCTAAAAGTGTTTGTGGACTAACTTCCCTGAAACATGTCATCTGTGATGAGAAGATTGGGAAACAGTGGTTGCTGGCCAAGAGAATTGCTATCCCAGAGCTTATAGTTGATATTGTGGAAGTGCAATTCAGTTTGGATTGGCTTGATGGTTGACTTGACATCCTGGTAAAATATCTCAACACAATTTTTTTTTCTATTCGCTAGAACAGACCCATAAGGTCCTCTATACTATAGTGGCGAAACAGGGTTGTGATTAAATTTTCACTCAGTGCTCACTGCAGTAAACCTTTTTGTTTTAATTATAGTGTTGTTTTTGGTTGTGGGTGCAGAACGAACGTTTTCTCCGTCCCAAAGCGAGTTTGATTCTGTTTTAATATATAGCTTGTAAGGGTGTGCCTGTAATTTTGTGGCAGTGGATTTTCTTGGTCAGTTGGACATCTGGACTGAAGTTATATTAGTTTGGAAAATTGAATTGTCTAACAGTTTAATTATAAAACTTCTCCTGAACATTGGTTTTTTATTTTCAGTTTGAGTTATATGTAAAAGTTAGCTACAATTTGTGATTATTAATTATCTTAACTCTGTTTATTTTATGTTTGATGAAATTAAAACCAGTGAAAATGTTTTAAAAATTAAGAAAAAAACGGGGTTAGATGTATAGGATGTTGATAGAAATAAGGAAATGAAAAGGGTTTGGGTAATTTATAAGGATGAAGAAAATATATCTGTATTATTCTCTTCTGATAAGTATATTTTTTTATTATTTTAATTTTATGAAGTGTGGATTGAATATAATTTTTGTTATATTGGAATATTTATTCATATATTTTTCATAATAATAGTGTCTTTTTGGTTTTAAAATAAATCGTGTGTACGTATCTTGGGATCAAATTTAAAATTTATTTTTCTTGATCAAATCTAGAACAATGATCTTTCCACCCATTTAAAATCTCTTAAACTTCTCTATCTATTTCTTTTTTTTTTGTTTGCATGCTTAATGTCAATCTATATAATTTAGAATTTAGTTGAAATCTTCAATATTTCAAAAATGGCATCATGTTTAAATTCATTGTAGTGTGAATTTCTAAAATTTGATGTATAACAATTGATATTATTAGTTAATGAATGAGTTTAGTTAAAAATGTTTTATTTTATAATTTTTTTGAAGTTTAAACGAAAATAATTGTTTTTAAGCAATTAAGTTATAATATTTAACAACTTTAATTATGTGGGTTTAAGGAAGTGCTTTTTAGAATTATGGGCAATGACTCTTCTTGGCTAGTGTAGATAATGTTAGCATATAAAATTGTAGCTTCATTTGCATGTTTTATATTATGGAGATGCTAGCATACGAAGTTATAGGTATAAGAATTATTAGTACTTGTTAGGTAATATTATTGCAATTAGTAATGTTTAATTGGAGTTCTTAATAATTATGTTTTATAGCAAATTAGAATTCATTATTTTTTTCCCTTAAGAAATACTTATATTTTCTTAAAGTAGAGATGCAAAGATTTATATAACTTTAAAATTGTTCAAAACTATTTATGATTGACTAAAAATTGTGGGGGTTAAGGGTATATTTCTAAGAACAATAGATTTTATAGGCCTTTTTGGAGCATTTTTTATTAACAATTGTTTGAAATATTTGGAAAAATTTAATTGTGAAAATTGTTTTAAGTTTCTTAAATTTCTTTTGGTGGGTAAGAGATAATATTTTATAATTTACACATAATGTTGTAGATTATGCAAATGCTAGTGAATAAAGTTGTAGTTATTCACTTTTAAACTTTATATTATAGAGATGCTAGCATATAAAGTCATAGGTATAAGAATTATTAGTACTTGTCATTAGGTAAAATTATTGTAATTAGTGATGTTTAATTTTATTATTTTTTCTATTCAAAAAATGTTTTTTTTTTTTTAAAGCAGAGATGCAAAGATTTTTCTTTTATTTTTTTGAAACTATGCTATTTAATACCACAATTATCTTTTGGTGGCTATTGGCTTATTTTGTTTGTGGTTCATAACCTACCAACACCTTCTCAGGGCCTAAGACATTGTGTTGTCTTGAAAACATATTTCTCTATTGAGTGCAAGTCTAGGATTGGAGATGTTGATAGGTAGCCTTTACCTACTTATACTTTTCCAAGCATATTTCTCAATTGAGTGCAAGTCTAGGATTGGAGATGTTGATAGGTAGCCTTTACCTACTTTTCCTCTGCACTTCCTGTGCTATAGATGAATTTTTCCGTATACTCTCTATTTGTAGTTCCTAGATTGTTTGGTTAAACTATTATAAAAGTAGCTTGTTGTACCTTGAGGAGAGTTTTAGATAATAAAACCAAAAATGTGCTCACTCAATTCCAAATTTTTCAATTAAAATTATTGTTCTTATTCTTTGTTCACTCAACTTAGTATGTTGGTTAAATTGTTTTTTTTTTTTTTTTTGAGTTGTTGATGTTGTGATCTATCTAAATCTGTCATAAAATTATAGTTTCTTGAAGGTAGCAAGATTTGAGCTTCAAGACATATTTTTAAGTCTTTTGAAGCATCTTAATTTGTAGCTAGTCGATATAGTATTGATATAATGTAGATATGTTACTACAAGTATTTTTAAGTTCCTTGAGTTGTTGGTCCAAGTTACATCATTTATTTCTTCATTTTTATTGTGACTTTCTCAACTTATCTATTTCAATTTTCATGACCTTTTCTAAATTGATTTCTAATATTTTATTTTTATTATTCTCAATTGCCTATGTGAGTTAACAATTCTCGCATTGTTCCTTCTAGCTAAATGGGTATTACTACTGATGAGTCTATTTGTATCTGTGGTTTTTATTATTACATTATTTGAACCATTTTTCCATGCCTTCTAATGTAATAACTCTTTGTATAAAATCTTGTTTTGTACTAGTACTAATAAAATCTTCTACCAAATCCATCTTTTAGATGGGTGATATCTACATGAAATTATTTTTGAGGTCCCATTGGAGTATTCATAAGGATGCCTAGGCTTACTATCACTAGTGAAGTCTATTAATTCTACTTTGATAAATATGTTTTCATCTTACTTATTAGATCAATTGATTATTGTTTTCTTGGAGTAGCTATTTGCTTTGATGCCTCCCTTTTTTTCATATTTTTGTTTCTACCTTTTCATTTTTCTCTTATCTTCTTTATCCCTTTCTTTGATTTGTTTTTAGATAAATGTCAGCAATCTCTACATGGGTGATCTCATAATAGTGGGTTACACTTTTTGACCAAAATTGACATTGAACTGAACTTTTTTAACTAAATTTTCACTTTTGGACACCTATAGTTGTTGAACCATGAGGAATTTGAAGATGATGCAAATTAATAATTTGTGACATTTTAAATATATATTTTTTAAAAAAATTGGAATCAAATTGCATTGTTTTTTCCATCTCTTTCGATAATTAGTTTTTAACAGTAAACATCATTTTTAAAGAGTGATGTTTACTATATAACACAACTTCTTTTCTATGAAGGATAAAATTCTAATATTTTTGAATTTAGATTTGTAACTACGATATCTAGCTCCTTCATTTGGTTTCATAGTGTTTTATTGATTTTTTTTTCGTAATTAAGTTTTGAAGTCAAACCAATTATAATTTGGACATAGGTTTACTGTATAACACAATTGTTTTTGTATGAATACAAATTCTTTTTTTTTTTTGTTGGATTAAAGACATCAATACCAAGATCATAGATATTTTTAGAATTTTTTTTGGTAATCTACTATTTTTCCACATGTGCAGAACAAATAGTTTGATTTTCGTTGAAAAACCTATATTCACGAGAAATAAAAAATAAATATAATAAAATTAAATATATTTAAAATTATACTTTTTGGGAAGATTATAATAAGGACTATATATTTACAAAACATAAATTTAAATAAATTCATTTGATCCCCCAAAAAGTAAATCAAAAGTGGTTTTTTATCTACATTTTGATTGGTGTAGAAGAGACTCCATTACATGTATGGTTTTAAACTAGCGGGGTTTGATCTAAGGGGGTTTGATCAAACCCTCTTCAATTAATTTTTTTTAAATGGAACCTTTCAAGACTTAAAGTATTATATTTTCTAAAAAATGTGATTTCAACAAAAGTCAGGATGTCCTAAAAAGTGTAACCCATTATTGTGGTAGCATCCACATCTCCTATATTTGTACTTTTCAAAACCAATACATGAATTGATACTTTTATTTGTGCTTACTATGTGGTGTCCTCTTGTTCTATTTCCTCATGTGCTTTGGTATGGGTTAGTGCAGGATTATGGGGGTCCAAACTAGGCCCTTAAGTGATAATGAAAATTCAGAAAAATAGTTAAACAACTTGACATAAAAAATTGAATAGGTTGTTAACATAATTTGAAAAATATGTAAGAAAAAAATTTATATCAAATTGAATGTAGTTTCTAAGCTATTGGTCCTTTTTTAGAAAAAAAAGTAATTCTATTTCGTGAAAATTTGAAATTTCAATGTAGTTGCACTAAATTTTCAAAAAAAAAAAGCAAGTGTTTGTCCAACCACCCTAATGGGGAGTAAAAATAAATATTTTTTCTAACTGTTTTAATATAAGTAGAGGACACATGCCCAAAACATAACACATTTTTTTGTAATTTTTTGCAAGTAAATAATTAGTTATGAATTTTCTAGTAGGAATTTTTTTTAATTTTAAAAACCATTTGTCGGCCACCCTAAATTTGTCAAAAATTTATGATTTTTTTTAACTATAATTTATGAAACATAGTGTATAATGCATCTTTCATATTCAAAAAATGTTTAATTGTTTAAAAATTATAAATGTTTTTCAATCAACCTATCAATCAAGACTTTACACATAGTGCATGCAGAAAATCAATAATAATGATCTATTAAATTCAAAATAAAGTATATCTTATACCAATAGAATGTTTTCAATTTGTTGAACAAACCTTTTTCATTTCATCAAAATTGGATGAAAAAAAGTCGGCAGCATAAAGGGTGAAATTTGAAAAACTCTTGCAACCCCTATAAACATGTTGAGGATATTGACTTTTTGGATTGGTTGCTCCCAAGCCAAATACCAAAGCAAAATGGATATTCGTTTATTAAAATAAAAAAATATTAATATATAAAAATTAGCATATCTTAAAATTTAAGATGTTATAATATTAATATAATATATACAATATAATATAATATAATATAATATAATATAATAATATATATAATATATATTATTAATATATTATATTAATATATAATAATATAATATTAATTTATATATATAATATAATATATGATAAATAATAAATACTAGGAAATATTAATATAATATACATTGTATTTAATATAAATATTTAATGTTATATTAAATATAAATATAACACTATATATTTAATAATATAATATTTTATAAAAAAATGGATGCAAAGAATATCTATTTTTTAATTATAAATATTATAATATTAAATATATATTTAATAATATATTATATTATATTCCTCTTTCTCTTTTTCTCTCCACCTACCCCTTCCTTTATCCCTCCCTCTCCCTCTCACACACAAGCTCTCTCTACCTACCCCTCCCTCTCTCCCTAACTCTCTTTACCTACCTCTCCTACCCTACCTCTCTTCACCTACCACTCCCTTCCTCCCTAACTCTCTCTATACCTATCCCTCTTATCCTACCTCTCTCTATCTCCCTCCTTCCCTCTTTTTGTCCCCCGTTCTCTCCCTGCCAACCTACCAATCCCTCTCTCTCTCTCTCTCTCTCTCTCTCTCTCTCTCTCTCTCTCTCTCTCTCTCTCTCTCTCTCTCTCTCTCTCTCTCTCTCTCCCTCCCACCTTACCAATCCCTGTCTCCCTCCTTCCATATTTCTCTCCCTCCACCTATTCCTCCTAGCCTACTACTCCCTATCTCCCTCCTTCCCTCTTTCTATCCCTCCACCAACCCCTCCTCTCCCTAACTCTCTTTATACTTACCTTTCCTACCCTACCTCCACCTATCCCTCCCTCCCTAACTCTCTTTATACATATCCCTCCTATTCTACCTCTCTCTATCTCCCTCCTTCCATCTTTTTGTCCCTTCCCCTCTCCCTCCACCCTACCAATCCCTATCTCCCTCCTTCCCTCTCTTACCCTCCCACCTTACCAATCCCTATCTACCTCCCACCTTACCAATCTGTATATCCCTCCTCTCTTTCTCTCCCTCCCTCTATTCCTTCCACCTTACCACTCCCTATCTCCATCCTTCCCTCTTTCCCTCCACCTATCCCTCCCTCTCTCCCTCCACCATATCAATCCCTATCTCCCCCCCTCTATTCCTCCTACCCTACCAATCCGTATCTCCCTACTTCCCTCTTTCTCTCCCTCCACCTATCCCTCCTTCAATTTCTCTCCCTCCCACATTATCAATTCCTATCTCCTCTCTCTCTCCCTCCCAACTTACCAATCCATATCTCCCTCCTTTCCTCTTTCTCTCCCTCCCTCTATTCCTCACATCCTACCACTCCCCATCTCTCTCTATACACACCTCTCCTACCCTACCACTCTCCACCTACCCCTCCCTTCCTCCCTAGCTCTCTCTATACCTATCCCTCCTATCCTACATCTCTCTATCTCCCTCCTTCCCTCTTTTTGTCTCTCCCTTTCTCCCTCCCACCCTATCAACCCTTATCTCCCTCCTTCCCTCTCTCTCCCTCCCACCATACCAATCCCTATCTCTCTCCTTCCCTCTTTCTCTCCCTCCACCTATCCTTCCTCTCCCAAATTGTCTCTATACCTACCTCTCCACCTATCCCTCCCTTCCTCCCTAACTCTCTTTATACATATCCATCCTATCTTACCTCTCTCTATCTCCCTCCCATCTTTTTTATCTCTCCCTCTCTCCCTCACACACACACACAAGCTCTCTCCACCTACCCCTCCCTCTCTCCCTAACTCTCTCTATACCTACCTCTCCTACCCTACCTCTCTCCACATACCTTTCCCTCTCTCCCTATCTCTATCTATACATACCTCTCCTACCCTACCACTCTCCACCTACCCCTCATATCCTACCACTCCCTATCTCCCTCCTTCCCTCTTTCTCTCCCTCCCTCTATCCCTCTCGCCCTACCACTCGCTATCCCCCTCCTTCCCTCTCTCTCCCTCCCACCTTATCAATCCTTGTCTCCCTCCTTCCCTCTCTCTTTCCCTCATTGTATTCCTCCCACCCTACCAATCCCTATCTCCCTCCTTCCCTCTTTCTCTCCCTCCACCGATCCCTCCCTCTCTCCCAAACTCTCTCTATACCTACTTATCTCCACCTACCTCTCTTTAACTACCCCTCCCTTCCTCCTTAACTCTCTCTATACATATCCTTCCTATCCTACCTCTCTCTATCTCCCTCCTTCCCTCTTTTTGTCCCTCCCTCTCTCCCTCACCCTACCAATCCCCATCTCCCTCCTTCCCTTTCTCACCCTCCCTACCTCTCCCTCCCTCCCACCTTACCAATATATATATCCCTCCTCTCTTTCTCTCCCTCCCTCAATTCCTTCCTTCCTACCAATCCCTATCTCCCTCCTCCCCTTTCTCACCCTCCCACCTTACCAATCCCTATCTCCCTCCCTCCCATCTTACCGATCTATATATCCCTCCTCTTTTTCTCTCCCTCCCTCTATTCCTTCCTCCCTACCACTCCCTATCTCCCTCCTTCCCTCTTTCACTCCCTCCACCTATTGCTCCCTCTCTCCCTCACACCCTACCAATCCCTATCTCCCTCCCTCTATTCCTCCCACACTACCACTCCCTATCTCCCTCATTCCTCTTTTTGTCTCTCCCTCTCTCCCTACCACCCTACCAATCCCTATCTCTCTCCTTCCCTCTCTCTCCCTCCCACCTTACCAATCCCTATCTCCATCCTTATCTCTTTCTCTCCCTCCACCCATCCTTCCCTCTCTCCCTCACACACACAACCTCGCTCCACCTACCCCTCCCTCTCTCCCTATATATATCTATACATACCTCTCCTACCCTACCACTCTCCACCTACCCCTCTCTCCCTCCCTATATCCCTCCCACCTTACCACTCCCTATCTCTCTATATACATACCTCTCCTACCCTACCACTCTCCACCTACCCTCCCTTCCCCCTATCTCTCTCTATACCTATCCCTCCTATCCTACCTCTCTCTATCTCCCTCCTTCCCTCTTTTTGTCCCTCCCTCTCTCCCTTCCACCCCACCAATCCCTATCTCCCTCCACTATCTTTCCCTCCAACCCTAACAATTTGTATCTCCCTCCTTCCCTCCTTCCCTCTATTCCTCCCACCCTACCTCTCCTACTCCACCTCTCTCCACCTACTCCTCCCTTCCTAACTCTCTCTCTCTCTGTCCCTATCTCCATTTCTCTATCTATATTTTTTTATAATAATACAATATATAATATATTGTAGTGTAAAAAAATGTATCCCTTTACATTTGCACACTTGTTTGGGCCCTCCCTGCTAAAATTAGGCTTCTTTATGCCTTATTTGGCCTTATTTAATGCATCTTTTTGAGGATAATCCTGACACTTAACTATCGACCTATCATAATTCAATGTTTTTGGGTTATGTGTCTCAAATTTAGTGATCTAGGACTCATACGCCACCTTGGGTGTATGGGTCCCACCTAGGTTTTGGGGCCTGATCTTGAATTTGGCATTAAACTTAACTTTTCTTGAAATTTGTGTCCCAAGCCTAAGCTAATGGGACTCATATGCTCCAACTAGCATATGAGTCCCACTTTAGCTTGAACCTATTTTGAATTCAATTCTTGGCAAGATTTTATTCTTCTAATTTGATGTTAGCTTGTAGTGTTGTAATTTCAAGAAATTTGGCATAAACAAGTATAAATACAAGGTTATTTCACATATTTTCTCCTAAGAAGAAATCTAGAAGTTGTATGCAAGCATTCTTATAGAAAATTTGTGATCAAGAGCACATTCAAGAGCATTCAAAAGCTGATTATCAAGCATTTTGGAGCTATCTTCATGATTCAAGCATCATGTCAAAGTCTTGATGCATCATGTTTATTTTTGAGCTAACATTTGTGATGTAGGGTTTCATGATTCATGTAAGCATTCAAGTCAAGATTCATAGCATTCTATCAAGAGTCAAGATCTACATTCATGCTATCCATTTCATACAAGATTGTAGCCTTTGTTCCAAGGGTTTGGTGAGTTGCAACATCACATATTGTTCATTCATCATTCCTTCATTCTATTTCATTTTATTTCCAGGTTTGATTACCAAAACAGGGTTTGACCAAGGCAAACCCCTATCCACTAACAAAACAACATTTTTCTCTTCTCTACATGTGTGATTGTAGATCTAGGAACTTTGAGGTTTGAAGATCCTTTCAAGACTAAGTTGCAAGATTGAAGAAAGTTTTCAAAGTTGTCAAGAGATTGTCATCTTCATAAAAAGTCACCTATAGGTTAGAATTTAGAGTTTCAGACTCAGAGATCGAACAAGAGAGAAGCTACAGAAGATCACTAGAGGATATCAGAGTTTCAGCAAGACCCTGAAACTAGGAATAAATCACCACCTTGGGAATATGAGTCCCAGTATACCACTTTTCAGACATTTACTGTAGATCCTAGTTTACCAACTATAGATTTTAGTTTTGGCCCAAAACCCTAAACTGGGACTAAATCGCCCATTCTGACGTATGAGTCCTAGTCAACATTAAAATTCAAAATTTTAGGATTACAAACCTTGTTTCAGGAATCTTCCATTTTTTAGGTGCACCTCTATTCATTCTTAGTTCATTATTCTGATTTTCAGTTTCATATTCTAGGTCATATAGTTAGATTTACATTTTACTTCCATCTCTTTCTTTCTAAGTCTTTGCTTAGTGGTGAACCCCCTTTGTTTAATCACACCCAAGGAGACATTGTAACAACCCCTTTTCTCAATTGAACCATTATATTGGGATCTCTAGGGTTTCCTTGAATGAACTAGAGTGAAATAGGATAGGTGGGACCCTTTCCCGCTTTACACCATTTCCATGTGTTCATATATATTAAAATATATTAATATTAATAAATATAATATATATTAGAAATAATACTAATAATATGTAATATATATATTACATAATATATAATATAATATATATGTTATAATATATAATGTAATATTTAATATATGAAAGGTGGAAAATTGTTGTTGCTTATGGTTTAGGACATAAAACAACAATCTTCTACACTTCTCATTCAAGGAAACCCTAGAGATCTCAATCCAAGGATGGAATTAGGGAAAGAGATTTGCAATAGGGTGTCCTAGGGTTTTATTAGAGATTAAAAGGGGGTTCACCACCAAGCTAGGGATTGGAAAGACAAGAAATGAATGTAACATGCAAAGTACCCTGCAAAACCTAACTAGATGACCTAAGAAATGAAATTGAAATACATAATATCAAACTAGAAATGAATAGAGGTGCACTTGGAAGAGTGATGAGGTAAAAACAAGCTCCAAGACCTTGAAAACTTGTTGTTTGATGCCCACTGGGATTCATATGCCAGTTTGGGCAATTTAGTCCTAGACTAGGGTTTTTATGCCAAAACTAGAATCTGACAGTGTATGATTTGAATCTCCTAAAACCTAAAAATGTGTTGTAATGGGACTCATATGTGACAAGTGGTGTATCAGTTCAACTCTAATTTTTCATAGGGTTAAGACCTGAATCTTCTCTCTTATTTCTACTCTTCCTTCCACACTTTGTTTCTGGGTCTGAAACCTTGATTTTCAACTTGTAGGTGACCTTTTGTGAAGATAGCAACCTTGTGAAAACTTGATGAATTTCTTCAACCTTGCAACCTAATATTCAAAGGTTCCTCAAGCTCTAAGACACCTAGATCTGCAATCACACATGTAGAGAGAGAGAGAGAAAAACTTGTTGATTGTTAGGGAATATGGGTTTTCCTTGGTCAAACCCCTTTTAGGTAATTAAACCAAATGATGAGATAATGAAATAAGGACATGAAACATGAATAATGATACCTTGAATGATGTCTTGTACATCTACAATCTAACATGAAGTGGCCATGAAGGATGTAGATCTAGATATTGAAATAAGTGTAGAACAATGCTTAATCTTGGATCTTGAATGCAGTATCACAACACTAGCTCAACAACATGCTTGATGCTTGATAACCTTGACATGATGTATTTTGAATTGTTGCAACAATTGATGAAGAATTCTACCCTTGAATGCCTTAGAAATGCTCTTGAATGCTCTCTTGATGCTCTTGTAAAGTATTTGAAAGCTTAAATCTTGATAGCTTATGTTGATATCATGAAGGCTTAGCTAAATAATGATTTGAGACCTTTCTTATATAGGAAATCCATCCAACTTACCATTTATCAAATCCCAAAGGCCAACATTCATGAAATTTGAACTTAAAACCCTAATTTATTGCTCAAAACCCTAAAAAAGGGCCAAATGGGACTAATATGCCACTTGTGGCATATATGTCCCATTTGGATGGGACTCATATGCCCAAGGTGGTGTATGGGTCCCACCAGGCCTTTTTGGATAGAGGAAATCTCAAGGAGTTAAGAAATTAGGTATATTTGATGTCTATGTCAGGATTTCGGTTGAAATAGGCCTCGAGATACATAATATAGGGTTTTAGGGACCTATTAATGATAATATGAAGTTCAAAAATGTAAGAGGTCCCAAAAATCAACGTGAAGGTATAAATAAACATGCTTTACAACATTAAATTAAGGCAAAACTAGGTCTATTTAGCTTAAAAGGTCCCTAAATCCAATGTGAATGTGGAAAACACATTACAACACTAGATCAAGGAAACATTAGGTCCATTCTAATGTTAACCATTCCCAAATTAAGTGTGAAAATGTAAACGACAACATTTTTCTACACTACAATATATACAATAGATTTTTTAAGTTTGATATAATGGATATTCGTTTTATTAAAAAATATATATTTGTTTGTGCAACATAGGTACCCATGTTGTTCTCCAAAAATATTACATATTTGGAGGTATGATTTAAGCTTTAATAACACAAATTTGTTATGTCTACATAATAGATACTTGTTATTGGCAACACAAGTACCTATTTCATTTTGTGTAAAATTTTATTATACTTATATTAATATAAATAATATTATATTATATATAATATATTAATATATATAAATAATATTATATTATATTTAAATAGCATAATATTATATATATTAATATTAATATTGTTACCATACCCTGTATTCTTTTGTGAATGACTATAAACAAAACAGATATCCATTTTTCTTAATGATGCAGAGGAAACTCCCCTTCTCCACACCAACTCAAAGCACAAAACAAATTCCACAGCCCTACTTGCCTGAATTCAACATTCAATGAAAATAAAGATTGCAAACAAACTCATGTTTCATTAATTCATCTTTAATTTTGATTACATAGTTTCCAATGGCCTCTTCTACACATTCAACCAACTTCACCTATGTATCTTACTAAGAAAAAGTATTAAATTCCAGATATCATTTATGTTTTACCTCTTCCTCTGTTTTCATTGCATTTAATTAAAACTTTACAATTCCTGAATGGAACACAACTTGTTATTTCCTCCATGGCTACATACCTTCAACAAATACCTTTTCATCCATGATTCAAGATTTTCAAAGCCCTCTTCATACCTTCACCACATTTTTGTTTCATTAAATAGACAACCACTAAAACTGAATTTCATTATTTCACTTA
>VDFB02023277.1:44206-63611 GCA_007258455.2 Sequoia sempervirens
AACCTTGGGACCCCCTACCCTTTATCTCTCTCCCACTCCCCCCCCTCTCTCTCAAGTCTCTCCCTCCTACCCCCTCTCCCTTTCTCCCCTCTACCCTTAACCCTTAAACCCTAAACTCTTATATCCCCTACCCTTTATCTCTCTCCCAGTCCCCCCTCTTTCTCTCTCAAGTATTTCCCTCCTACCCCCACTCTCCCTTTTTCTCCCACTCCCTCCATATATCTCTCTCTCCTACAATAGGTTCTCTGCAATTGGTGCATATGGGATTTCTAATGGCTTCTTTAATTGCCATGTTCTCCAAGCGAAGCTTCTCATTATCCTACCTGAGGAGAGTGTTTTCATGACACTCGTGTTGAGCCTGAAAATCCAAGATTTGAAAAGCCATGATTAGAAAAAATTAATATATAGTTTTTAACTATATACTTTTAATATTATAATAATAATATATATAGTTTTTAATTATATACTTTTAATATTATAATAATAGTTATATATTATAATAATAATATAATTATTAAAATATATTGCAATAATAAGTATATTATTTATTATAATTTAAAAAGAATATAATTTATATTTATATTAATATTAAATATTAATTTTTAATAGAGGGGGTTCGACTGAACATTTTTAGAACGTTCGACCGAACCCCATTCAAATCTATTTTTTATTGTATGTTAAATGGGTTCGGTCGAACCCCTATTCGACTAAACATTAAATTTTTGTTCGACCGAGTAGCGGTTTGATTGAACAGTGGTTTGACCAAACCCACTTATTTTCACCCACATCCTCTCAGGCACCAAAATTGCTCAGAATTTTGCACTTCAAAACTCGATTTGAGAATGAAAATGAAGATCTCAGAAACCCAACTGGTATCAGGTTGCCCTCAAAACGAGTTATCCAACGTATATAATTTTAATATGTTTTGATTATATTATCTATTTGTTTTTTAAATTTTATTAAATATAGGTTTTTCACCAAAAAAAAACTCTCTGTTGTGCACATGTGGAAAAATAGAAGATTATCAAAAAAAATATAAAAAAAATATGAGTGCACCAAATATTGGAGTCCTTGATCCAACCAAAAATAAAATAAAATTGATACAGATAGTAAAAGTTATGCATTATACGGTCACGTTATGTCTGAATTGTAGTTGATTTGAATTTGAAACTTGATTAAAGAAAAAATATTCAATAAAAAAACTATTTAACCAAGTGGAAGCACTAGATATTGGAGTTACAAATCTAAATTCGAAAGAATTAGAATTTTATCTTTCAAGGAAAAAAGTTATGAGTTATACGATGTGCGTCACTTTTTAAAAATGTTGTTTTTTGAAAAAAACCAATTTTCGTGGGAGATGGAAAAAGAAGTGCAATCTGATTCCAAAATTTTTGAAAAAAATATTTTTAGAATCTATAGACAAAATGTGACAAGGCTCTAGTTTACATCATCTTCAAATTCCTCATGATTTAACCGCTACAGGTGCCCAAATGTGAAGATTTAGTTAAAAAAAAATCAGTGTCTAGTTTGGCCAAAAATTGTAAACCACTATTGTAGGATCACCTGACCGCATTTCGACAAGTTTACAAACCATAAAATAGAAGTTCAGACCAACACCAAAGGACCCCAAAATTAGAGCAAGACACCTTAACAAATACTTAGTAGCCATTGGGCGACCTAGTCCTTGTAGGCACAACCAGACCAATTTTTTTGGGCAAGTACACATCAATCTACACTTTCCATATCTACTTGCAAATTATTGTTTCATTCTGTTTACTTTTGCGAAATTGTATTTATCATATTAAGTCATATAGTTTAATTAGTTCAATCATTCCAATTCATTCTGAAGCCTCAAAAGGATCATATCCAAGTCTAATTGACTCATCTTGGAGGTTGTAAGTCAATCTATGCACATGATGTTGATTTGCATCCTAATGAAATCCTAGAAATGATGGAACATTAACCCTAGGTTTTGGGAATTAAAATTAAGGCGTCCACATTTTTATGTTTCACCCAAATAGAGAGGCACTAGTCTGGAGTTCTAATCAATGCGACACATTCAATTAAATAAACATTAATCAATAATTTAGAATAAGTCCTTCCTATGCATCCATAATTGTTAATAAAACTAGGGAATCATTCTCAAGTAAATATTCAATAGATATATTTTACATCAGTCATGCTTGCACATTCATATAAGCTATATAAGGGTTTTGAGGAAAGTAGTTGTTCTTGGTTCAATGATAATATTTATGGCCAAGACAACAAGTTGGGTTCGATTGACATTAATTAATTATTATTCCTTATATAATTTCAATACTTGTAAAGGTATAACCTTGGGAATGTCCTCATGAGTCTAAGCTAAGCTCAAATATGTAAGAGATAAAACGCACTCTCATAGATTTAGCTTTCAACCCTCCACAATCTATTGATGAGTTGATTTCACTTGCATGATAACAACCCTAGCCTTGTGAGTGAGATTTAGTTCTAGGAAGTGCAACAACATTTTTGGAGCCCAACCAATTGATTGTAAATGTTAGGAGACATCACCTCTATTTATACATCTCTCAACAAGTTACAATAGAGTAGACTAGCCCATTAGTGCACTAATCATGCTCTAATTATAAGTGCAAGTTACACATGCAAGATGCAAATTTATATATGTAGGTTACAACTACAAGGTGCAATAACTTGATGGTAGGCCATGTAATTATCAATGAATCAAAAAAATCATGGCAAGATCAAATTTCACTCTAACAATCAAGATGTCCTTATCATATTTGGGGTGTCACAATAAGAAACCCCCAAGTAACCTCTCTAAAATAACCAACATCCCTGAGATTTAAAAAGAAGTCTGAAACATCCCAAAAAAGTGAGAGGAAAGGCAGGGAAAAAGGGGTACAAGAGACATGCAAAATTGGGGGAGCATATCATTAAAATATCTACTTGATGGCTCCCAAAAGTAGAAGATAGATCACTATTTTATAAACTAATATAAAATTATAGAATAATTATTTATTTGCTCACACTATTATGTTGTCTTTATTATTCTTTCTTATTACTTCACTCTTCAATATTGAAGAAATTTCAAATCAATGTCCCCAAACCTTAATGAGTAATAATCAACTCTAATTCATATCATTATGAAGATTAGAGAACTCATGGAATAATAATCTCACATATTACTATTATGCACATTATTCATTAATATCTTAGCAAACACATTTATTTCTCAAGATCACTTTATGCTTAAGAAGTTTTGATAATTTATGAACCTTTTAGTACACATAAACATTTTAATAACAATAACTTTGGGCAAGGATTTCCTCACCTTTAAAATTATCTAGTGACAACTATCTAGAACAAAGCCAGTTGCCAATAATAAACCATACCATCAATGAAACCTAAACAAAACTAAAGAAGTTAGCATCCTTGATATTTATAAAAGAAGCTTAAAACATCCACACAATGAGAGAAAAGGTAGGGAAAAAAGTAATATATAGAACATGCAAAATTGCGAGAGCATGTCCTTGAAATTTCTAGAATAGCTCTAAAAGTAAAAAATGGATCACTAATCTATTAACTAATACAAAATTAATAGAATGATTAATTTATTTACTCACATTAATATGCCATCTTTATCATGCTTTCTTATTACTTCACTCTTTAATAATTTAAAAAGATTTCAAATCAATACCCCCACTCTACAATGAGTAACAATTACATTGATGATGAAGAATAGAGAGCTCATGAAATAATCCTTTTTTTTTTCATTAAATATCTTAGCTAGCAAGTTCTTTGTTCAAGACCACTTTATACTTTAGGATATTTGATGACTTACCAACCTCTTAGTACATACAAACGTTTTAATAACTATTACTTTGGGTAAGGATTTCCAAACCTTTTAAATTGCCTAGCGACTATCAACATCTTTTTTAAGGGAAAATTCTTAACATGTTTTTATTTAATAGGGAACTTATTTTTTATAATCACTAACTATAACTCTAGGTAAAAAACTTTCAAAACCATTTTTAAAAAGTAATGACTAGAAACATGTATTCTATATTCTATAGTAAGAATTTATCTTTTTAATCACTTTTATTGTAGATTATAGTTCTTTTTATTATTATGAAAGAGCATATATAAAATAATTGTATATTATTCATTTGAAGATAAGCTTAAAGTATTTAACACATTCTCATTCAATTAATACATTATTAATTAAAGTTGTTCATGGTATTGATATTGAAGCTATCTAGATTCAAACTTCGTGGATATTGTGTCCTTGTTAATCCATAGTCCTCGCACATTCAAACCTTTGTGTTGAAGTTGTTGATGTACAACCTTTGTGTTGAAGTTGTTGATGTACATGCTAGTGACTTCATATTCCAAATCCTCATTGAATTTGAATATTTTTTTTACTTTTATTATGAATGTTGAAAATATACATTCCATGAATATCTAACTTATAAAAAATGTGGGTTACATCTTCCTTGAATGATATTTAAAAAAAAACAAATTTGCATTCTTTTGTTCATAGAAGTGAGATTGTGCCTTCTTTCATTTGAATTAAAGCAAAGTCCTATTTAAGAATTTGTAAATATGTAGTTCACACATTTTAAACTGCAGAACAAAGAGTATGAGCATTGGAATCGGTGCCCTGTTAATTTTTTCAACCTCAACCATTCATGAAATTTGTATATCTAATATGGAATTATCTCTTGTTATGGTATAATCATAACCCTTCATGGACTTTATAATGTAACCTATATCTATATTCAAATATTTTTATCCAACTTAATTTTTTAAATATAATATAATATATATTTTTATACAAAATAATTAACATTCTATAATATCATCATAAAGTTTCAAATTGTTACAAAAATTAAAATATAATTATATTTTTAAAAATAATTATAAAATAAAATAATTCTTATTTAAATAAATTAAAATTAAAATTAAATAATTTTTTACTTAGTGGAAATAATAAAAATATCAGTTTTTTAATAATTTAAAAAGAATATAAAACAAGATAATCTTTTTATAAATAAATAAATAATTCAATTTTTTTTTCCCAACTTAAATATCTTTATAAAACACTTCAATAAAAGATCAAGTTTAATATTGGTAATATGCAGATTACAATTAGAATGCAGTGTAAAACTGCAGAAAAACAGACAAACAGAGAAGACCAGCAGCTAAAACAGACATATTCTAAATTTTGACTTGTTTAAAATCAAGTCACACAAGTTTTTGATGAACATCCTAACCAATACCTCAGACAATTCAAAACTGATTTCTCCACATATTTAAACCAAAATTTCCATAACGACCCCTACTCGTTATATATAGGCCTATTATCTCAGAGACCAATTCAATCATTTCCAAAATATCGAATGTGTGTTCTCTTCTACATAGTGTAGAGGGTGAGAATTGGGCCGCTTTCTTTCAAGAATGCCACTGGACGTTAATTTTTTTCAACTCGTGTTGCTGCCATTGATATTTGAGTTGAAGCAGAGTCCTGGTTAAGAACTTGTGAGCATACAGCTCAGCATGTTCCAAACTGCAGAACAGAGGAAAGTAAGTAGTCTGTAAGAATACCGCTTTTTATTATTCTCATTGATATACACATCATGCAGATTTTCAATTGCAAGAGTCTGAGCGTTAGAGCCGATGCTCTGCTAAAGTCTTTAACACCAGCCATTCAGGAACTTTACATATCGGAACTGAAGTTGCCCAAGGATCAGCAAAATCCCATCTTTCACCAGTTTTACAACACACTTGTAAGAGGTGCCGAGCTTGTGAAAAAATGCGAAAATATTAGCACTTTCAACCTGCCTCTCAATTATAGGTATGCTTCGCAGATTCTCAAGCTTGAGAAGGAGATTACTGGCTTCCTGGCCTTAATTCCTGCCCACATATTGCTTGATACCAGAGTTCTTTTAGCAGAACTGGAAAAAAATCACCCATCCGAGTATGCAGATATACGCAGGGGACTGAATGACTACATCTTCAAACAAGCTTCCATGTTAACAAATGATCCTTGCCAAAATACCATGATGCTTCAACAAATGGTTTTGGATGATTTGTTTGACTGTAATGAGACTGTAGGAGATTCCACAAGCTATAATCATGATAATGGTCAGGACAAATCTCAAATTTTGGTGGGTCTGGAGAAATCCACTGGGGATTTGAAAGAGCTTTTGTTCGACAGTGAAGTGTCTGTCGTTGGAGTGCAGTGTATGGGAGGTGGGGGTAAAACGACATTGGCGTTGGCTCTCTGCAACGATACCCAAATTAAAGGTGAAACGGGCTTCCTCCCAATTTGGGTTATGTTTTCCTGTTGTTTTAAATTTTCATTTGAAAGGCATTCTGAAATTTCTGTGGTTTCTGCCTTGAATGCCAACATATGTCAAGATTTTGGGTGCTTTTTTCTCCTTTTATGGGAAGGAGATGAACGACTGAGCTTTTAGGATCCTCATAAGCCAAATGTTACTACTTTATAGGGATGAGAGTTCTGAAGTGAGTTCTTAAAACTTAAATTGGTTGTCTTGACTCTATGTTTGGATTTCCTATAGTAGATTTTAAATGTAAATCTGTCTGGTTTACAATTTAATGTAGTAGCTGTCATTCTCTATTTTATTTAGTTAGGGCTCCATAAAGCTATGGTCGTAAGGTGTTTTTGTGTGGCTCTATGTATTTATTACTGGTTTCAGTGTGTAGTAGGCTAGTTTGATTAGCAGCCTGCTTTAGTTTGGTTAAACGTTTATTTTTCTTGCATGTTAAAGAATTTACTAAATAAACAGATTTGGTTTATTGTGTATCAGATTATTTTGGAAACAACATATTTTTTATGACAGTTTCACAGTCACCAAATCTTAAGAGCATTTTAGAGGCAATGTGGGAAAAGATAGTTGGGAAGAAGAAACCCGAGTTTCAGAATGTGGAAGATGCAAATATACATCTAAAACAAGAGCTTCTGAAGCAATTGAAGCCAACCCTGGTGATTCTGGATGATGTCTGGGACAGAGCAAGTCTGGAAAAATTGCTATTTGAAGGCCCAGAGTACAAGACTCTAATCACTACTAGAGACAGTTCCACTATACCCAAGAACCTCTCTACTCGACTGTATCGATTACCATTGCTGGGCCAGGAGGATGCTCTGTCACTTTTCTGCTTCTGGGCATTCGGACAGACGTCAATTCCATGCACTGCAGATGCAAACCTAGTGAAGGAGGTGTTTATTCTTCTCTGAGCTCTTTGCAGTTTTGTGAGAGTTGGATGAAATCTGTATTTTTTAAATATGCATATTTTTTTAATTTTTTTATTACCTGGATTTTTGCTACAACGAAATTTATCCTTTGATGTTTTGCTGGATTAGGCAGGAGGAAACAAGGACAGGGCAAGCATGAGTGAAATATTCAATTAAGCATTATGAGAAAAATAATTTATACAATTTGTTTCCCAAGCAACATAGTATTGAGCAATGAAATTAAGCATTTATGGACCCAGGCTGTGATTAATCTCCAAACATATTATTTTTGTTGACCCAGAAGGCCTCTTGAATGTTTTTACATTTTATGAGTTACAGGTGCAAGCTGAATGTAAAGGTTTGCCATTAGCTCTTAAGGTGATTGCAAGCTCGTTGCATGGGGAACCTCCTGTAGTCTGGGAGATTGCAAAGAATAAGCTTTCCAAAGGGGAACCAATATCGAATTATCACAAGGAAGGGCTTCTTAAATGCTTGGAGACGACTGTTGATTTGTTAGATGATGTGGTTAGGGAATGTTTCTTAGACTTGGGGTCATTTCCAGAGGACACAAAGATCTGTGCTGATGCACTGCTAGATATTTGGGTTTATTTTCGAAACCTGGAATGGCAGGATGCCTTTGTCATCCTGTTGGAACTTGCAAGCCGAAATCTGTTGAATTTAACTAGCAATCCAGGGTAATTGTCCATCTTTTTTATGTACAGAATTTTTGTTATCAATTCTTTTAACATTATTGACATGGCGGTTGCACTTATCAGGAGCGGAGCAGCAATTTCTCATGGAAGTGTCTCCGAGCTGTACTTTACTCAGCACGATGTAATGAGAGATTTGGCCTTTTATTTGGGATGCCAAGGTGATATAGTCCACAGGAAGAGGTTGCTTATGCCCAGGAAGGAACATAATTTGCCAGGGCCATGGACTTTTTGTGATAAACAGTTTGATGCTCAAATTGTCTCTATTCACACGGGTGGGTTACAAATTTCTCACAGATGGGTTCTGAAATTCTGGCCATATGTTTTAATAGATCTTAAAATTCTGTAGCAAATTTTGCATCTAGCTTAGGTGTCATTAATTGATATTAAATTTAACCACCAAATTTTCTAAAAGTATTATGTGCATGACTGACATGATAATAAAAGGAGTAGGAAAATGAAACACCAATTGTCTTGTCCATACCCCAAACAAGTAGTACTTGTGGCCATATATTTTACTCTCTAATTAAATTTCATTTCCAATTTGTACGAGCAGGCCCTATGGAGGAAAACCAGTGGTACGAGATGAACTTTACGGAAGCAGAGGTTCTGGTATTACTCTTTAATGCGAGTGTATATTACCTCCCTCCATTTTTGAAATCCATGAAGAAACTGAAATTTCTTATGGTATTCAATTATGGCACAAAGAGAGCAACTGTGAAAGGCCTAGAAACCTTGTCTTCCCTCAGTCAACTCAAAAGCGTCCGCTTGGAGAAGGTGATTGCAGCAGCTGTATTAAAACAGAGCAAAGCACTGCAGAACTTGGAGAAGCTATCTTTAAGCTTATGCGAAGGGTTTAAAAATACATCCATATTCAACAATGCCAAGCTGCATGATTTTAACATAGATCACTGCAGTGATTTAGAAGAGTTGCCCCCAAGCATCTGCTATATGCCTTCCGCTCAGATGTGGTCTATTACAAACTGCCATCAGGTTCAGAAGTTACCATATGACCTTGGAAATCTGAGCTCTCTGAGAGTATTAAGGTTGTCAGCACTGCCAGGCCTAAAAGAGCTTCCATCATCAATTGGAAACCTTGGGTGGTTGGAATATCTGGACATTTCAGTATGTGTGGGTTTGAAAGAGCTTCCAGAGGAAATAGGCCAACTAAAGAAATTAGCCGAGTTGGATATGAGAGAGTGTTCTCGTTTGAAGAGGCTACCTAGAAGTGTTTGTGGACTAACTTCCCTGAAACATGTCATCTGTGATGAGAAGATTGGGAAACAGTGGTTGCTGGCCAAGAGAATTGCCATCCCAGAGCTTATAGTTGAATTTATGGAAGTACAATTCAGTTTGGATTGGCTTGATGGTTGACTTGACATCCTGGTAAGATATCTCAACACTTAATTTTTTACCTATTCGCTAGAAAAGACCCATAAGTTTCCTTTATATTATAGTGCCAAATCAGGGGTGGGATTAAATTTTCAGTCAAAGTGCTCACTGCAGTAGGCCTAAACCTCTTGTTTTTATTTTTTTAAATTATAGTGTTTTTTTTTTTGGTTGTGGGTGCAGAGCGAACGTTTTCTCCGTCCCAAAGCCAGTTTGATTCTGTTAATATATAGCTTGGAAGGGTGTGCATGTAGTTATGTGGCAGTTGATTACCTTGGTCGGTTGGACATCTGAACGGACATTATATTAGTTTGGAAAATTGAATTGTCTAACAGTTTAATTAAAACTTCTCCTGAACATTAGTTTTTTATTTTCAGTTTGAGTTATATGTAATAATTAGCTACAATTTATGATAATTAATTATCTTAACTCTGTCTGCTTATTTTATGTTTGATGAAATTAAAGCCAGTGAAAATGTTTTAAAAATTAAGAAAAAATTAGGGTTAGATGTAGAGGATGTTGATAGAAATAAGAAAATAAAAAGGGTCTGGGTAATTTAAGGATGAAGAAAATATATCTGTATCATTCTCTTTTGATAAGTATATTTTTTTGGATTGAATATAATTTTTGTTATATTTGAACATTTTATTCATATATTTTTCATAATAATAGTGTCTTTTTGTTAATTTATTTTTCTTGATCAAATATTTAATTAGTTAGAGCAATGATCTTTCCACCCATTAAAAATCTCTTAAACTTCTCTATCTATTTCTTTTTCTTTTTTTTTTTGTTTGCATGGTTAACTTCAATCTATATAATTTAGAATTTAGTTGAAATCTTCAATGTTTCAAAATGGCATCATGTTTAAATTCATTGTAGTGTGAATTTCTAAATTTGATGTATAACAATTGATATTATTAGTTAATGAATGATTTTAGTAAGAAATGTTTTATTTTATAATATTTTGAAGTTTAAATGAAAATAATATTTTGAAACAATTAAGTTATAATATTTAACAACTTTAATTATGTGGGTTTAAGAAAGTGGTTTTTAGAATTATAGACAATAACTCTTCTTCACTAGTGTAGATAATGCAAATGTTAGCATATAAAGTTGTAGCTATGCACTTTCATGTTTTATATTATGGAGATGCTAGCATATGAAGTTATAGGTATTAAGAATTATTAGTACTTCTTGTTAGGTAATGTTATTGCAATTAGTGATGTTTAATTGGAGTTCATAATAATTATGTTTTATAGCAAATTAGAAGTCATTATTTTTTACCTTAAGAAATACTTGTATTTTCTTAAAGTAGAGATGCAAAAATTTATATAACTTTAAAATTGTTCAAAACTATTTACCATATTGTATATGATTGGCTTAAAATTGTGGGTGTTAAGGGTATATTTATAAGAACAAAGATTTTATGGGCTTTTTTTGGAGCATTTTTTTATCAATAGTCGTTTGAAATGTTTTGAAAAATTTAATAGTGAAAATTGTTTTAAATTTGTTTTAGTTGGTAAGAGATAATATTTTATAATTTACACAAAGTTGTACATTATGCAAATGTTGGTGAATAAAGTTGTAGATATTCACTTTTGAAATATTTGGAAAAATTTAATGGTAAAAATTGTTTTAAATTTGTTTTAGTTGGTAAGAGATATAATATTTTATAATTTACACTTAAAGTTGTAGATTATGCAAATGCTAGGGAATAAAGTTGTAGATATTCACTTTTAAGCTTTATTTTCCAAGATGCTAGCATATAAAGTCATAGGTATAAGAATTATTAGTATTTGTCATTAGATAAAATTATTGTAATTAGTGATGTTTAATTTTATTAATTTTTTATTCAAAAAATGATTATTTTTTTAAAGTAGAGATGCAAAGATGTTATTTAATACCACACTTATCTTTTGGTGGCTATTGGTTTATTTTGTTTGTGGTTCATAACCTACCAACACCCTCTCAAGGCCTAAGACATTGTCTTCTCTTGAAAACATATTTCTCTATTTGAGTGCAAGTCTGGGATTGGAGATGGTGATAGGTAGCCTTTACCTACCCTTAGGTTTACTCTTATCTCTTTATCATATATTGCACTTCCTATGTCATAGATGAATTTTTTGTATACTCTCTATTTGTAGTTTCCAAATTACTTGGTTACACTATTATAAAAATAACTTGTTGTACCTTGAGGAGAGTTTTAGATAATAAAACCAAAAATGTATTCACTCTCAATTCCAATTTTTTCAATTAAATTATTGTTCTTATTCTTTGTTCACTCAACTTAATATGTTGGTTAAATTGTTTTTTGTTTAAGTTGATGATGTGATCTATCTATATCTGTCATAAAATTATAGTTTCTTGAAGGTAGCAAGATTTGAGCTTCAAGGAATATTTTTAAGTATAGTATAGATGTAACGTAGATATGTTACTACAAGTATTTTCAAGTTCCTTGTTGGTCCAATTTACATCATTTATTTCTTCATTTTTATTGTGACTTTCTCAACTTATCTTTTTCATGCCCTTTTATAATTGATTTCTAATATTACTACTGATGAGTCTATTTGTATATTTGTATATGTGATTTTTATTATTACATTATTTAAACCATTTTTCCATTCCTTCTAATGTAATAACTCTTTGTATTAAATCTTGTTTTGTACTACTAATAAAATCTTCTACCAAATCCATCTTTTAGATGGGTGATGTTTACATGAAATTATTTTGAGGTCCCATTAGAGTATTCATAAGGATGCCTAGGCTTACTATCACTAGTGAAGTCTATTAATTCTAAAGTCTATTAATTCTACTTTGCTAAATATGTTTTTATCTTATTAGATCAATTGATTATTGTTTTGTTGGAGTAGCTATTTGCTTTGATGCCTCCCATTTTTTCATATTTTTGTTTCTTCCTTTTCATTTTTCACTTATCTTCTTTATCCCCTTCTTTGATTTGTTTTTAGACAAATGTCCTCAATCTCTACATGGGTGACCTCACAATAGTGGGTTACACTTCTTGGCCAAATTTGACATTGAAATAAACCTTTTTAACTAAATTTTCACTTTTGGACACCTATAGTTCCTAAACCATGAGGAGTTTGAAAATGATGCAAATTAGTGATTTGTGACATTTTATCTATAAATTCTAAATATATATTTAAAAAAAAAAAATGGAATCAAATTGCATTGTTTTTTCCATCTCTTTCAATAACTAGTTTTTAATAGTAAACACCATTTTTAAAGAGTGATGTTTATAACACAACTTGTTTTCTATGAAGGATAAAATTTTAATATTTTTGAATTTAGATTTGTAACTACGATATCTAGCTCCTTGATTTGGTTTCATAGTATTTTATTGATTTTGTTTTCTTAATTAAGTTTTGAAGTCAAACTAATTATAATTTAGACATAGGTTTATTGTATAACACAAGTGTTTTTGTATGAATAAAAATTCAATTTTATTTTTTTGTTGGATCAAGGATATCAATACCAAGATCATAGATATTTTTAGAACATTTTTTGTAATCTACTATTTTTCCACATGCGCGGAACAAAGAGCTTGATTTTCGTTGAAAAACCTACATTCACCATAAATAAAAAAATATAATAATAAAATTAAATATATTTAAAATTATACTTTTTGGGAAGCTTATAATAAGGACTACATATTACAAAACATAAATTTTAAATGAATTCATTTGATCCCCCAAAAGGTAAATCAAAAGCGGTTTTTTATCAACATTTTGATAGGTGTAGAGGAGACTCCATTATAGGTATTGTTTTAAACTAGCGGGGTTTGATCTAAAGGGGGTTTGATCAAACCCTCTTCAATTAAAATCTTTTAAATGAAACATTTTAGGACTTAAATCATTATATTTTCTAAAAATATGTGATTTCAGCAAAAAATCAAGATGTCCCAGAAAGTGTAACTCATTATTGTGGTAGCACCCACATCTCCTATATTTGTACTTTTCAAAACCATATGAATTGATACTTTTATATGTGCTTATTATGTGGTTTTTTCTTGTTCTATTTCTTCATGTGCTTTGGTATGGGTTAGTGTAGGATCATGGGGGTCCAAACTAGGCCCTTAATGACAATGAAAATTCAGAAAAATAGTTAGACAACTTGACATAAAAAATTGAATAGGTTATTAACATAATTTGAAAAATATGTAAGAACAAAATTTATATCAAATTGAATTTAGTTTCTAAGATACTAGTCTTTTTTTAGAAAAAAATAAATCTATTTGGTGAAAATTTGAAATTTTAATGTAGTAATTACTAAATTTTTCAAAAAAAAAAAAAAATGTTTGTCCAGGCCACCCTAATGGGGAGTAAAAATAATTTTTTTAAAAAAATATTTCAATATAAGTAGAGGACACATGCCCGAATGTGACAAATATTGTTTTGTAATTTCTTGCAAGTAAATAATTAGTTATGAATTTTCTAGTAGGAATTTTAAAAAATATTAAAAACCATTTGTCAGCCACCCTAACTTAGTAAAAAAATTATGATTTTTTTTAACTATAATTTGTGGAGCATAGTGTGTGATGTATCTTTTGGATTCAAAAAATGTTTAATCGCTTAAAAGTTATAAATATTTTTCAATCAACCTATCAATAAAAACTTTACACATAGTACTGTGTTATGCTATCTATGTTAATCTAAATGAAAACATAAAACACTAAATGAAACATTATTCTAAAGAAATTTAAATAAAATTTAAACAAACAAAATTCCTTCAGAGCCGTCCCATTTTTCTCTATCTACAGAGATTTGTTTGAAGCTTGTGGCTCTCAGATTGTGTAAGTTCAGCTTCTCCAAATGACAACCTATAGAATGAGTTATGCAAAAGGAAATTCTATCCTATATGCTGATGAAGATGGGATTACTGATACGGATATGGACAGGGGCTGTGATTATGCAAAGGGGCTGTGAATGAAAGATAACATGATATGCTACTATACTATGATTCTATGATTCTATGCTATGAAAATACTCTATGAATGCTGTGAATACTATGCAATTTGCCTATAGTTTTTTTGCTTAAAATTCTATATGATTTGGAGCTCCCGGCAGCTGTATTTATAGATTTTTGCAGGCACAATCCCGGCTGGCAAGAATCTACGGCTATGAATTTGTCTGGTAAATTTGAATGGTGAGAGATGGAGAGGTTGAGAAGAAAATGGGGGAGGTTGAGAGGTTGGAGAGAAGGATGGATTCCTGTCTTCAACCCACGGGAACAAGCTTGCACAGAAACAAAGAAATTTAATTTTCTGTTTCAACCGTTTGCTTCCCGGGAGTTGAAGATAAATCCCAAATTAAATAAATTAAAATAAATTTATTTAATTTATTGCATTTGATTTTTGATTTTTGAAAACTATGGAAGAATTAATTAAATATTTTGTAATATTTAATTATGATGTGACTTTAGAAGATTTTGAAATATTTAAAAGATTTAATCAAATATTTTTGGAAATATTTAATTGTGAATAGATTTTTGAATCGAATTAGAGGAATTTTGAAATGATTTAAAAATGAATATTAGAAGAAATAATTAAATATTTTGGAATATTTAATTGTAAATGATATTTAGAAGAAGAATAATATTTTAATCTTTATTTGAATAAGATATTCAAACGAAGATTATTGATAATTAATATAAATAAATCGTAATGTTTATTTAATTAATTTAGAAATGAATACGAAAAGATGATTAAATAAACTTATTTATTTAATCGAAATGAAAGAATGAAGAAATATAAATAAATTATTTAAATTTATTTATATGCAGATAGAATTCGAAGATTTTAATTAAATATTAAAAATATTTAATTAATTACCAGACAATATGATGTGACCATTTTAAGGTGTATACATTTTGCCCCTCTTTGAAGTGATGTGTTTTACGCATTGCTTCAAAGAATTTTGAATTTTGCCCCAAATGTTGATTATTGAAATGTTGATAGCTATATGCCCCCGCGAACGATGAATCGATAAGATTTTGAATTGTTGTGATTTTTTTTGATTTTTATCGATTTTTGTGAAATTTTTCGATTTTTATGATTTTGAAGATGTCGATTCATCGTTCGAAACTAATGATTTGAAGAAATTGACCTGAAAAGATATGAAATGAAAATTTGATGAAGAAATTGCCCCTGCTATGTTAAAATATGATAAAAATGCCCCAATTTTGTGTATTGAGATACCCTGATTTGATGATGTTTGTCTGATAAATTTGTTCCCAAGGTTGTTGGAAAACAAATAATAGCTGATAAATTTGCTTTTAAAGTTGTTAAAAACAAATAGTTGTTGATAAGTTTGCTTCTAAGGTTGTTAAAAACAAACATGATTTGATAAATTTGTTTTCATGATGATGAAGAACAAATGATTTGATAAGTTTGCTTCTAAGGTTGTTAAAAACAAACAAAATTTGATAAATTTGTTTTCCATGATGATGAAAAACAAATAGTTGATATCCAGATTTGGTGATGAGTTTGTTTCTAAACAAGATTGTGATAAATTTGCTTTCAAAGTTGTTGAAAGACAAATCGGTTGATATGTTTGCTTCTAAAGTTGTTAAAAACAAACATGATGTTGATAAATTTGTTTTCAAAGTTGTTAAAAACAAATTGTCGAATGATGTATTCTGATTGGATTGATTTGATTGATTTAATGATCCATTTTGATTTGAATAATTGTATGATCTTCTGATGTTATTGATGATTTGATCTTCTGATGTAGGAATAGGTGGTGTGAGACCAACAACATCTAGGGGTAGCACCTCATAGTGTTTTCATGTGATCAGCTTTGATTTTTTTTTATTGAGACATTGTATACTTTGCCAGCTTTTGGGAAAATCTATAAATGCAAAATGCAGATTCTAACATGTATGCAATCTATACTGACCATGCAGGATATTCGTACAATATTGCCTTTTGGAGAGCTAATTTGTGCTTTTTGTATCATCATAGAGCTTTGAAATGTTGAAAGTTAATACAAGCATCAAAGGGTATGTTAGCACCAGTGATGACCTGAGTATTGCTTTTATGATTTTTGATATAGCAAGTTAATACAAGCATCTAGGTATAATTGAACCTAGATGACCGGAGTATTGCTTGCATAAACAGACAAGAGTTAATCCTTTTCCCATGCAAATTCCGAAATGTCATCCATGATACATAGTAGAGCATGTCTCGCGACCAATTTGTATAGTACTAATAATTTCCTCGCAAACAGCAGACAAAGAAAAATCATATTCCTTCCTTGCTTTTCTAGTTTAGCACATCATCGAATTGCTCCAGAGATATGATAAAAAATCAAACAACCATTCCATTCTTGCTTAAAGTATTTCAAACATTTATTCAGAGTAAGATCATCCAAATTTTAGTTATCATTATTGATATTCTCACTTCGATAGTTGTTTGGATCATGTTGTTTCGATTCTCATTGGCATGAATATGTTTGTAATTGATTTGATATGACAATGTTTGTTTTGTTTTGTCAAACTGTTATTTGTCTGTTTGTGATATATTCTAAAAGCTCATTGCCCCTCTCTTGTATGTTTCTGCGTTTTGCCCCCAGTGTAAACACAACCTAAAGATAAAAGATATATACAAATTTCATCAAGCCATGATGAAACATAAGAATTCCCATTGTATGATATGGATATGAAAGATATGTACAGATGATAGATATGAATGGATGATGCCGAAAGTGAAAATGAGACATAAACTAATAAATGGAGGAACCTATTTTTATCACAAGTAGCGCTTGTTTGCCAAGTTTTCACTACTTGTTTTTATTGCACTTTTCCAAGATTTTTCTAATTTTTATTTTTATCAGGACTTTTTATGATTTTATGATTTTTTTCAGGACTTTTTATGATTTTTTGATTTTTTTGATTTTAGGACTTTTTATACATAGAACTTCTTGAGATGAATACTATTGATTGGCTCTTCAAACAGGTCCCCCTCTGATGTGGATAACTGATATGCTCCAGAACCATATACTGCTACAATAACAAATGGACCAAGCCAATTAGGTTCAAATTTGCCTTTCTTTTCTCTATCTTGCTGATTACGTGGATTTTCTCTTAAAACTAAGTCACCCACTTGAAATGCCTGTGGTTTAACTCTGTGATTATAACTACGAGACATGACTTGTTGATAACCTTTCAAGTGATCAGCTGCATATTGGCGTCTTTCATCTAACAATTCGAGCTCTTGAAGGCGAGAAACTCGGTAGTCTTCATCAGTTATCAATCCCTTGAGTGAAACCCTAAGCGAAGGTATTTCAACTTCTAATGGCAAAATCGCTTCTGCTCCATAGAATAAAGCATATGGTGTAGCTCCTGTTGGTGTGCGAACACTGGTTCTATATGCCCACAAAGCTGGGTTGAGTTGAACATGCCAATCACGTCCAGCATTATTTACTGTCTTCTTCAATATCTTCAAGATGGTTTTGTTAGAAGCTTTTGCTTGACCATTACCCTGTGGATAATAAGGTGTAGAGAACCTGTGTTGGATGTGAAATCTTTCACAAAGTTCATCAACATCTTGATTTTTAAAAGGTCTTCCATTATCCGTAACAATAGAATTAGAATTCCATATCTACAAATAATGTAATTCGGGATGAAATGAAGATATCGTTTACCCGGTCATTGTTAGAGGAACAACTTCAATCCATTTTGTAGATAACGGGTAAAACAGCAAATGATAAATTTATGACCATTTGGCGATTAGAAGGATGTGTTTTACCAACAAGATCTATTGCTTGAGGAAAAAGGCCATGTCCGATGAAAGGTTACAGTTCTTGTGCAGGTGCATGAATAAGGTTCCCATGGATCTGGCATTTAGAACACTTCTTGACAAAAGTAAAAGAATCTTGCTCCATGGTAGGTCAATAGTATCCCATTCTGACAAGTTTCTTGGCTAAGGTCAAACCACTCGAATGAGTTCCACAAATACCACCGTGAACCTCTTGTAAGGCTTTTTCAGATTCGTCGCATTCAAGACATCTAAGGAGTGTACCATCAAGCGATACGTCTATAAAGGATATTGGCAATTAGGTATAGCGGGATGATTGGCGAATGAAATTCCATTTTTGGTTGCGGGATAAATCTGAAGGCAAGATGTTATCTTTCAAATAGGTATAAGTTTTTCCATATAAGGGTGAATCTGAACCGGTCAAATGACATATAACTTGGGTTTCAGGATTATCATATGTGGGAGAAAACAATTGTTCCACCAAGAATTCATACTTGTTTTGATCTTCTGATATTTGTAATAAGGAAGCAATGGTAGCCATTGCATCTGCAGCTTTATTATCAATCCTTGATATTTGTGAAAACTTAATTGACACAAAATATTTCTTATAATCATCCACTAGGTTTTTGTATGGTAGCAACTTATCATCTTTAGTTTGATAATCATCATTAATTTGATTAATGACAAGTTGTGAATCACCATAAACTTCCAGCTCTGTAATTTGCCATTCCAAAGCTATCTTCAAAACCTAGGGATGGTGCCTCATATTCTACTATATTATTTAAAAGGAAACATCAGAATGATGCGTGAAATGGTATGTCAACCGAGGGTGTAATAAAAGAATCCTACCCGAGCCATATTGTGTATAATAAGATCGTAAAAGTACAATGCCACGGTCTCTGAATTGTTGTTGTAAAGACATCTGCATCAGGAAACTCAATATGCATTGGATTGTCTTCTTGTAGAGGAGCTTCAGCTAACTGATCTGCAATGACCTGTCCTTTAATTGCTTTTCGATCTATATAGTGAATATCAAACTCACTTAAGATCATTACCCATTTTGCAAGTCTTCCTGTTAAAGTAGCTCTACTTAATAGGTATTTCAATGGATCAATCTTTGTTATCAGCTTGACTGTATGAGCCAACATATAATGTCGCCACTTTTGAGAAGAAAACACTACTGCAAGACAAGCTTTTTCAATGAAACTGCAGTTTAACTCATGTCTTGTTAAGGTTCTACTGATATAATATATGGCCCTTTCTTTACCTATAGAGTCT
>VDFB02023278.1:0-21727 GCA_007258455.2 Sequoia sempervirens
TGAGAGCCCATGGTGGTTCTACCCATCCTATAATTGGTTCATTAACCCTCCCCATTCAATTTGGACCTAAGAAATTGGATGTTCTATTTACCATAATCCCTACCTTGGATCAATTTCATGTTAATTTAGGTTATCCATAGCTTGCTTCTATGAATGTTATTCCATCTATTATTCACAAATGTCTTAAATCTCCATTTGAATGATAAACACGTCGTATTTATCATAGTGGTTTTAAACATTTGTCCTTTATGGAAACATTTCCCTTGATTTTTTTTTCTACTACTGAACGCCCAAAATACTAAGACCCGGGGGGAATCAGTATTCTCTTAAACCATTCAAAAATTAAACATCCAATCACTAATTCATATTAAACTACAGTAAGGAAAGAAAGCATGAAACATCTACAATATCACATAACACATGAACACAAGAATTTTTACATGGAAAACCAAAATGGGAAAAACTATGATGAGGGTTAGCTCACAATATATTATAACCGGTTATAGTATATTACAAAATTGCTCACTATAGGTGGACTCACTATCCATAGATAAAAAAATAGAATTTAAAGAAGGTGGCTCACAACCTATTTTGAACTATTACAATTGCATCTACAATATGCAGGAATATAGTTCCAGTGAAGCATAATAACAATCTGTGCACTGATTTTGATTCAACACTCTGCAATGTTCTTCATTCACACAACTCAGATCATTCACAACACAATTTTCATTGCTCTGATCAAACTCACATCACACACAATACATGTTGCATCTATCTCTCTAAAATATCGAAAACAATCCAACATATATATCAGCATCAAGTGTAACATCAATTAGGTCATCTTAATTAGATATAACACCAATAATATAACTTGTTAGCTCCAAAAAATTATCATCCATCACACACCACAATTCAAAACTCAAAACATCTTAAGATGGGTCATCATGGACCTATAATAGATCCCACATAAGATAAGTATATTTATTCATCCTTCACACAACATCAAACGTGTTAGGTCGGCTCCAAATAAGACCTAAATACAAAAACCTTCATTTTGTATACATATCTTGACATGTGGACCTCAAAACTTGATACCATCTAGAATTTATGCTCATTTGACATGTGGCAACTTATCTTTAGCACTATAAAACCAAAAATTCATTCATGGAGAAGTGTGGAATCTCCCACACAAACACACTATACAAAAATTTATTGTAATATGCTAGGTTGAACTCTATTACTCTTATCTCTCAACTTGTAGATCCAATCAAGATGAAATTTTAGATTTGGATGCATCTAACAACCACAAAAATTAGGTTAAAAGTGTAGATTAAAATATTCTTATGCGGAGTGCCAGTATTGGCATGGTGTGTTGGTTTAAAGGTGGCATTGTTGTTCTTACCACCAAGGTTCAAACCCCATTGGGGTGGTGTTGTTGAATGGTTGTATTCTAGTTCATAGCTCTGGTAAAAAACGTTTACCCCTTGAATAAAAAAATATATATATTCTTATGTGGAGTGGCATGGACCCAAAAACTGATGCACTATAACACTGAGCTGGTAGATTTGACACTTAGTCAAATTTCTATGCAACTAAACTTTTTGGACCAAAACAACTTGCAAAAATGACTTCCATAACACCTCAAAAAATGTTAGGATTAATCAAAATAATACACAACAATGTTGACATCAATGGTCCAACACTATAATACACTATTATGTACAATCCATGTTCATGTTGCCAAACAACATCATCAATGAAAATCTCCTCAAACTTCTAACAATATCCCCCTTTGTCATTGATGGAAACATGCAAAAAATCTCCAAAAATACTCCCCCCCTTTGACATCAAGGGAAAAGAGCTCCTATGTAAAACTATTTTGACTCTTACTGGAACTCCCCTAAGAAATATAAGCATATGTATAGATTGAATAGACTCTCTCTTAGAAAAATACTATAGAAAAAAATAAAAATTTTAAATTGTTCTATACGATCCACATATTTACAAAGAATCTGAACATAAGTGCATAAAAAGATAAAGAAATGTGTAACTAAAGGTGGTTGAGGGCTGCAATTTTTTTGACTGACCTCTTCCTAGGCTTGCCTTCCTTGTTCCCATTCTCTCTTTGCCTCCACAAGTATCCTAATCTACATTTCAAACTCTAATAGAAGTTCTTCTCCTTCTTCTAGTGCAACAAGTAGCAGATTCATCTTCTTTTCCTTGTCAATACTAAGAAGAGCTCAGGAAATAATTGTAACTTTGGGATTCACAAGACCTCTTACCTCTCCAAACTACAAATTTATGTGCTCTTTTTGTTCCGATAGTTGGACAAATTTTTTGTGAAGATCCTCAATGGAATTTCTTGTCACACAAGTCAGGTCAACTGCTGGGTCATATGCACTAAAGGATGCATTGATCTAAGACACAATAGAGTCAATCTCATTTCTTATAATTAGTGTGGCTCTATGCCACTTCATTCCATATTGCAATAATTCCTTAGCCTCAGCCACACATGCTTTTGCATCCTTCAAAAATAATAAAAAATTCTTATGTGCACTAGCATATTTTTCTATGATCTCTAGCATCCTTTTGTCACTTAACCTCTTTTCAAACTCTTTCTCTACCTCTACCTTCAATCAAGATTCATATGTTTTGAAGGAATCAATAAAAAGTTTGATATTATCCATACTTTAAAGAGAGTTGTGTCCACATTTGATCCAAGTATGATCTCATGCAAAGCCTTGATTTCTTCATCCATTAATTATTCACTCTTTCTAAGTGAATCAATTATCTCTTTTCTCGTGGATGTATGGAAAAATTCTCCTAGTTGAAGCTTGTGGATAGGAGAAATCTTGTTCAAGTCCACAGTCCCTTGATTCAGTGGTAGTTTCTATATTTTTTAGGACACAACTGGTTGGAAACTAGGTTGTACACTCAATATATTTCATAGATAACCCCTGGAGGAGGTGGAAGATTCACCAAGAGTCTTTGTAACCTCTACATGATCCTCTTCTTTATAATTTGTAGTCTTGAAGTTAACTAATTTGTCTTTCTCTATATCTTTAGATGGGCCCTTATCTTTGTTTTCATCTTCCTCTTTATCTTCTTCTTTTTCTTCATTGACATTCTCTTCTTCACCATCATCTTTATATGTTCTGACTTCCTCTACAATTTTTTTAGTTTTTGTTGGAGGAGTAACTTCAATATTTTGTATCAAAGGAGTGATGGAATTTTCCTTCCCAATGTCTTCTCTGATTATTTCCTCTTCTTCATTATCCTTTTACATATCCTCCACTTTCAGAGGGGTGTTATGTGTTGTAGCTTCTTCATTGACATCATGCTCATGTTGAGCATAATTTGCATGTAATTCTTCTTCTGCATTGAATTTAGGAGCATGAACTTTAGCATTTACTTCTACTTCGGCTACCAGAGTCACTTCTAACTTCAACATAATCTCCTCAACTTTATCATTGATCTCTTTTTGGATTCTCTCTATATCACATTTGTCTCTTCCCATAATAATTTTGACTCATTATTTGGTTCTCATCTCCTTACTGTATATGATGACCAATGTGGCCCTATCATCTTTAGAAAGTAGAACACCAACTCTTTCCAAGGATTCAAATCTCTCAACCTTTCATGCTCTTGTATTGTCTATTGTCTCCTTTTTAACAAAGTATTCCATAGCTCATCATTGAAGGAATATCCTTCTTGATATTTTGCAACTCAACTTCAAGTACAACAATGTACTTGACAATTGCCTCAAGAATGGTGGCCTTGTCTAGCTCATCTACATCCCTATACAAGAAGTTGTTTCTAATAACATTTCATTCTATATAATGTTGTTAAATAGTGCATCAAGTTTCATTGTGGAGTGAGGCCTTACTGGATTAGTTGTTTCTTCTTTTTCCTTTTCACCGGAGACTTCTTTTGACTTGTCTCTTTTTCTTTCTTCTTCTTCGGAGCACCTTGCATTGCAGATTCCTTCTTCTTTCCCTTATGTGTATCTTGAAATATCTTTTCTCTTTCTTTTTCTCCTCTTCACTCTCCATATCAACTATATCAACTCTTCTCCTTTTTGCACTAGTTTCACCTTGTGAAGCATCACTCCTTTTCTGGACCAACTATGGTCCTTCTTCTAGTTATTCCTTTTCATTAACAATATTTATTCCAATATCTTTCTCTCTTGTGGCCTTTTGTTTCAATATTATTTTTTCTAGGGAAGCAAGAGGTGTAGTAGTGGTGTTTTTCTTCTTCTTTTCCCTGGTGGGATGCACAATCAGAGGGGATTTCTCCCTTACCGAAGGACTGTTGGTATTTTTCCTCTTCTCTATCTCTCTCTATCATACCAAAAGCACTTGTAATGCTTGATCTTGTAACCTAGGAATGTTGCAATTGTCTACAAAAGTGAAATAATTTTTTTTTAAAGTGTTAATATTAACTTTATTAGTTGCATACATTCTCTAAGTTACGTGACATCACACTACTTGAGATTCCATAGATGACTTTAGTATTTAGCATTGCATGTATTTAATTAACTTAAACTTAAAAATAAACATTGCATAACATTTGAATTCCATTCATGAAAGTATAAAGTACAAATAAGATTCATACATTGCATTGGAAATGACATTACAATACTCATTTTTTAGATGAGGTAGATCAAATAATATTTTACAATTACATATTTCAAATGTTCACCTCATAAATAGTTGAGGGATGTTACAAATACAAGATTTCCAGTGATACAATAAAATAAGTACATATATATCCAAATACGAGCTCTCCATCCATGAAGCTCTCATTGCCATGATCATGGCAGGAACCCAGCGAGATGAGTTACCCGTTCCTGGCAATGTGGTACCATTGGGTCCACCCCATGCTAGGAGACAGCCAATAGGGTTCCCTAGACATAACCTACAAACCCTAGACACAAAGTAAAAGCATAGACCAATGCTGCTGGTACATACTTAACTTTTGGTTACATTTCTTCTAAATTTGGGATAATCCAGATATACTAAGCTCACAGGGTAAGCTATTATTTTTAGGTGGAGTGTCATCACAATGTTATGGGATTTACCCTAGTGTTTCTTCTAAGAAGTTCTAGCCCCATCTTGGGTTACCACGAGTAACCCCTCTTGGCTCGGCCCCTCGCCTGGCGTTAGCGATTGTCGAAGATATCTTTTTTAAGATAACAAGATTTTGATTTTTCCATCATAGGCCTTCTCAACTTATTCTCAAGACTAAACTAGCCCTTGAGTCTATAAGTGAGGGAGAATTAATCTAGTTAAATATTTAAGAATACCCAATGTGTTGATTTAGTTTTCTCTTATTTACTAACTCTACATGAGTTACAGAGACACCACTTTGTGTGTCAGCCCTCACATAGAGCCACTCCCCTAAGAATAACACAAGGAATCTAAGTTACCTAACTAAGGTAGTCAAGGTGCACAAGAAACATCATATAAGATCAAACATATCATACGGACATCAAATCTTTGTTCATTTAACTAGGTGTCTAAACACCATGCAAAACCATGTACGCTACCTTAGTCAACACAAGGATTGTATTTAAACAATTACAATTCCCACATTAAAGACAAACTAATCTAGAAGACTTGTACTTCTAATACATTCCCAATTTTCCCAATAAAAGAAAATACAATTTTAAGCAAATTAGGGACAATAAACATCTAATTTTAGGATTTTTAAAATCCATTCAATTCAATAATTCCAAACATAAAATTATTCAACTTAAATTCAATTCATCTTTCATTGATATGAAAAACAAGTATAATTCACCCAATCTGTAATCAAATAATGAAATAAAATTTTTGGTCTCTTTCTATTTGATATATCTCATTATAAAGAAAATGTCCATTCATAGCTTTCATAAACCAATTAACAATATACCATACATTTAGATATATACACATCAAATCAATTTAATTAAACATTTATTTAAATATATGTTATATACATATATAAACAAATATTCTAAATTTTTTTCAAATTAAAACTATATATTCACATATTTCTTTAAACAAAATAAATATATATATAAAATATATTAAAAATAATATAAATTATATATATATAATATATATATATAACAAAAAAATAATAAATATAAAATAAAATATGAAATAAATTTCATTTTTATTGAGCATATTGCAGGCTGGGGAGCTGGCGGCCATACATAGCCGTCATCGGCTGCTACCCACACAGCCCTCCCTATGGGCAGCAGCTATGTCGGTAGCTGTGTGCTGCCTGTGAGGGTAGTGGCGGCTGCCTCCACAGCTGTGGGGTAACCCCCGCAGCCATACAATGTTCCGGCTGTGGGGGAAACCCCCGCGACCATAAAATGCACTAGTTTTTTCTTTAATATTTTTTTTTTGGAACACGAAAATTTCGACGGGTTATAAATTCACGAATGACGATTTTTAAATATCAAAAATCACTGCAGTTTACTATAAAATAATTGTATCTATGTATTTGTATCTGTATATATATATATTTAACACCAATATATATACATATATGAATACATATATATAATGTAAATAACAATAAAATACTGTAACTAGGCATTTGTTTTCAACATGGTTTTCTACAGGAAATTGTGAAACTTATCATTTTACACAAATTTAATACAGAACATTTTCAACCCAGATGCTCAAAATTCTTTACTAATAGAAGTTTCCATTTCCTCAAATATCACAGAGAATTTATTTTGTAAATCTACAGAAATACTATTGTTTTCTTTTGATTCTTTTCTATTGTTTTCTCTGATTCACTTAAAATCTCATTTTCTTGAAATTCTCACAATAGTCAACAAATTTCTAGAGAAAGATTTTCAACAGACAATCCACTGAGAAGAAGGATTTTAAACAAAAAAAATTATTTTCACAGGCAGTCTTTTTAAAAGTAAACAAATTAAATTCACAGGGAAATACCTGTTTTCCCGTAGCTTGAAAAAGAAACTTGTCTGTAGAAGAAAAGCTTTGCTTGCCTATTGCGTGCAACCTTCAAAGCCCCTTCTAGAACTCCAAATCCAAAAAGATGCTAATACCAACCCAAAGAGATCTTCCAGAAATATACAACAAATCCAAAGCAAAATTCACAAATTTACACAAAACAAGATATTTTTTTTGCAGAACCATGTTCTTTCATTTCCTGTGAAGTGGTTTTCTGTTTTCCCCAAATCCATAAAAATCTTCCAAGAGAATCCTCAACAAGAAACAATAAATTTAACTACCACACATGTCGAGAAGAAAATATCCTCCAACAAACTCACGACAATTATTTATTTCTTCCTTATCAAAAATTGAATGCATTTCAAGAATTAAAGAATTCAAATTTTAAAAATGCAATTTCCCTTTTCTTTATTTTAATTTATTTATTTAACAATTAAAATACCATTTCCCACAAAACAATTTACTTTTAAATTTAAATCTATTCACACAATTAAAACAATTTTAATTTTATTTATTTATTTATTTAATTAAATATTTTTAATCACAGTGATCAAATTACTTAACCAAACAAACTAATTAATTAATAAAATAAAATATAAAACTTTATTTTCAACCTTTAAAATTAATTTAAATAAACAATAAATTAAAGAATAATAAACTATCATTAAATTAACAAAATTTTAATTTCAAAACAATTAATCCAATCAAACACAAATGAGACCACCAAAGACTCCAGACTAAAACTAATGACATACTTTGACAGGGTTTAAGACTAGACTAGGATAAACCTTGTTACTACCTCCCAATCAACATTTACATTGAGTCTTGACACACTCAAACCTGAATAACCAGGTAGAGTTTGTGTCATGTACCTGCAATCCTGCAACCAAATAAATAACATACATATATATATAATTCATTGTACAAATACACCGTGCAGAGAAAATCACATAAATCACAGGGCACTCGCAAGCGAGTCATGCAACTCCATTCTCCACACCAATACACGTCACATCAAACTGACCAATTAAGTAACAGTTAATCTACCATAAACATATATATAGCAATAACATATGAAGGAAACATCTACGCTAATTCAAAGCATGTCAGAAATTAATTATCACCATACAATGTATCATCATATCACAAAACGAATCCACTGTCGCTCTAACTTCAGCAATCAAAATATCCAAAACAAAGTACCAAGGTCTATCAAAGTGAAAACATGCTAACAGAAAAACATAAGCAAAGTGGAGGGGTACTACAATTCCATAGTCCATAACTAAAAGTCAATCATTCAAATCTAATATAGTGAACCACTATTATTGATTATGTATTCCTCTATGCAAAAATTCAAATGTAATATTATTAAACCCACATAAACCCAAAAGAATAAAATATTATTTTAAATATATACTATGGATGATTGAAGCATGAAAATATTATTTTTAGTGTAATCACCCATATTTGCTTCACCACATATTGGCACAGACTAGAAAAGAGAAATATATGAGTCTATTTAGGAGGTATGATGATGTGGTTATATCCAATATTTATGAGTTCCCCTTTCGTCATGCCTTGTTACTACCCATTTTTAAACCATCAAAACAAAAATCAAGTGTTTTTGGATTGGCATCCTACTTGCATCTAATCTAAAAATTTCTTCTCCTTTAACAAGTCTAGAAAAACTCGGGCATGATTCTATGGTGCATTGGATGAGTGGTGCCATTGGTGTTGTGGCCACTAGGGTTCCAGTCTTCGAACTTGACCCATAGCAGTGTTGTTATCGTTGGCGACTAATTGTGTGGGTTTCTTGCTCGTATCAGGCACTAGTGTTTGGGGTCCACTCCCTCGTTGGGCTGGTGTGCTCACAGGCCTTGTGCCTCTACAAGGCAACCATGCTCGCGGGAGTGGTGGTTGTTGTGCATCCATGCCGGAATGGGGCCCCCATTTGTGACCTCACTAATTCATAGCTCTAGTCAAAAAGTATTTATCGATCCAAAAAAACAAAAAACAAAAAAAATCCCCCATTCTCTAAACATCAACGGACATCCATAGCCTATTTGAAACTCTTATTTTGACTTTGATAAAGAGGATATCAATTAAGATTGTGGAGTTTGCCTCTTCACCTTCCAATTGAATTTGATTTAAATTTTGTAAACCTCCTTTCTTTTAAAATTCCTCTATACTTAGACTTTAATGGACATCCATACTCTCTATTAGGATCCCCATATCCAAACCATTCATCTTGTCCCCTTCCATTCATATTTTGCATGCACCCATGCTTGTAATTTGTTCCATCCTTGGCACCTTCTTGACACCTTTTCTTGTCTATTTATTTCTTTTGTTCATCATATTGTGTCTTTAGAGTGAAAGGGATGTGATAGCCAACTCTGAAATTTAGACCCCGAGATAAACCCATCTCTTGGAAATATGGTGTCGGTTAAATTTGGTAGCAAAATTTAACGGAAAACATGAAATACAAGTACACGCCGTCTAAATCCGGCACGGATTTATTAGTAACCCTGCTTTCGCCACTTTTTAGGTATAAGAGACTGAAATGTTTAATTAGGTGAAGTAATTAAGGAACAGCATTACTACAGTATTTCTAATCTAAATACTACAAAGTACTTGATATGCAAAATTTTAGCAAGTACGGAAGTCCTTGTTAAAGTGGGAAAGACAGCTATTATTAAATAATATCCACTCAATAGAGAAATGTCAACTGTGATTTGACTAATCTCAGAATTAACACAAACGATAGGATCAGCACAATTCTTATCTTGATCTGTTTCGCATTGTTTAGTTAATGGCTGTGAGTGGGTGAGAGTGGGCTTAACCATTAGTAAACCAAGGAAATTGGTGATTGTAGTGCTATAAATTAACGATCGTGGTTGAAGCTTGCATTGGTCAGAAAGCTTGTAGAGATTGTGCTGAAATGGCTTCTGTTGAAGATTATCTGTTGAAAATTGTTAACACAGAAGTTGTAGTGCCTGCTCTTCCAATGCAGCAGCACATCCTTCCTCTGTCAAATCTAGATCTCACTATTCCTCCAGTTTCCGTGCATGTGTTTTTATGCTATAAAAATCCCATCCGTAGAACTTTTGCATCAGCACTATCTCATCTGAAGACTTCCCTCTCAAGGGCGTTGCGGTCCTATTATGTTTTTGCAGGAAGATTGGTTACAGATAGTATTGGCCTACCAAACGTGCATTGCAATAACAAGGGAGTTAGCTTTACTCAAGCTTATGCTGCAGCTCCTCTTTCTCGGCTAAATTTATACGACCCTGATGAGTCCGTGCAGGGGAAGCTTGTCCCTTCACTTTCAAAGCCCTCTCAAGAAGATGGCAGTCCTGTTTTTGCTGTTCAGGTAAAAGATTTTATAGACCACATACTTCTTTCCACTTGTACTGATTTCTGCTTAACAATCTTAACGACATTTGGTATTTGCAGGTTACAGAGTTTAGCTGTGGAGGTATTGTTGTTGGCTGCACATTCGACCACAGAATTGCAGATGCATACTCTGCAAACATGTTTTTCATAAATTGGGCAAAGCTTTCCAGAAATGACTCAACTGTGTCACCCAATCCAAGCATTACACGCTCTATATTGTGCCCACGAGATTCCCCTGCTTACTGTGCTGAAATTGAGAATATGTATGTGAGGCATACTCCACAAGAATCCGGCCAAGGAAACCCTCACCCACCTTGTTTAGCAAGTAGAATTTACTATCTAGATGTCAAGAACATAATGGATCTCCAATTAAATGCAAATAAAGATGGAAATAGTTACACCAAATTAGAGGTATTCAGTGCTTACTTATGGAAGCTACTGATATCCACCCAGAAGGTCAATGACACTCTAAATTGTAAAATAGGAATAGTTGTAGATGGCCGCCCACGCTTAAGGGAGATTGGGATTTCTCCTAATTACTTTGGCAATGTTATAATCTTGCCCTTTGCTTCATCTAGTGCTCATTGTATAAAAAGAAAACCGCTTTGTTGGAGTGCAGGTTTAATTCATGATGCCATACAAAGTAGAGCAAATGGAGAGCAATTTCAAAGCTTAATTGACTTCGTGGAGATTACAAAGCCAACACCTATCTTAGCAAAGATTTACTGCAGAGCAGATGACATGCCGTCATCAGGACCTGCAGTTTTGGTGTCTTCTGGATTGAGGTTTCCATTGTATGAGGTTGATTATGGATGGGGAAAGCCTACGTTTGCAAGCTATCATTTCCCTTGGGGTGGTGAAGCAGGCTATGTGATGCCAACTCATAGCGCTGCAGGAGACGGTAGTTGGATAGTTTACATGCATCTTCCTTTGAAAGAGTTGATTGCAATTGAATCTGATCCCAATCGTATTCTACTTCCAATCACACAAGATTTCTTACCTTTGGCCTAGGAAAATCTTAGAAACCTAAGTGGGTATATGTTTAAAGCATTTTTATCTAAAAGGTTATGCAAATAATTGTTGGAGATAATGTTTATCAACATTCACATGGTTTCTTTTTTGGGTGATGTAATGAATTTGAAAAAAACGAATTTATTAATAGTTTTGGCACGCCTTAAATAGTTAACTGTCAATGAATCACAGTTTAATTCATTGATTATAGAAGATTGATTGTGCTTCTACTTAATTATATTAAGTCATCATCTTTAATGGATATTATATTATTCAATTTGTATGCATTTTTGTCTTTATGCACAATTATGTAATCTATAAATAAAATTATTTTAAAATAAAATAAAATAAATATAGATATCTTAAATACATCTATCTAAAAACTTTAAGCAATATCAATTTTGAATTATTTTATTTTACTTTTTAGGTAAATATATTTAACATATCTATACTATTTCTATTTTACTTTAGTGTTGTTTACTCTACTCTATATATTTTTGTTCTTTATTTTAATTGTAGTTTGAAAGGTGTAATAAATATTATATATTTATATATTACATTTTAATAGTTTTAATTTACTTTTTATATCATTGTAAAATGTTTCAATAAATGTAAGTTTTGTTAATTATAATGTTTTAGTATTGTTCATTTGTTTTTTGCATGACCTAACCCTAACCCTAACTCACATCCTAATTCTAATCCTAGTCATAACTCCAACCCTAACAATAAAATTTAAACAATTATCGTAATTCTAGACCTATCTCTAACCCTAACTATGGTCCTAACACTACCCATGCTCATAACACTAACCCTAACAATAAAGAATTGCAAAGTGATACAAACTTTTTTTTAAAATTAATATTGGGAATAAGATTTGAAATAAAGATATTAGATGAATTAAATTTTGATGTTATTAGTAATATTATATTATTAATTTATTTTAATTTTTAAATAGTTATAACCATAATTTTTACTTTATTTTTAATTCTAATTAATTATAATACTTTTATAATCATAATAATTGATAATAAATAGATTAGAATTATAATTTGATTAATGATTATAATAATTCTAGTTCTTTTAGTTTAATTTTTATTTGTATTTATGTATGTTTTGAAATTGATAAAATTTGGAAAATAAAAAAAAGTGGCAATATCAAATAGTTTAGCTTAAGATTTAATTTAAATTTTAATTAATTGTATAAAATAAAATTTTGTGCTTTAATTTAAATTTTATTTTATTATTTTAAATTGGATTTTGTGAGATTTTTTAATAAAAAAATAACAATTACATACATTAAAAAAATTCATTGTTAAAAAATGTAAGAATAAGTATCATTTATTTATTTTAGAAAAATTTAATGAAAAATAAAAAATTATTTTTAAAAGTTAGTTTTCCTTTCTCTACAAATTTTCTCATTAACACTCCAAACTTCTTCGTCAATTATGTTTAGTTTCACAATTTTTAAAATTAAATATTTAACATGTTCACTTTAAGAAAATTAAATACTAACAACTTGATGGAAGCTCTTGCCATTTTATATGCTGTGACTCAGCTTGGGTGGAGAAGGATCATATGTGAGTCTCATTCCTAGGTGGTGGTGAATCTGTTAAATAGACAGGATTTAGAGGATGTTAGTTGGCATTTAACTTCAGTTGTTAAGCAAATTCTTAATATTTGTGTTTCTTTGGAGTTGGTTACTTTCAATCATATTCCTAGAGAATGGAATGTAGCCTTGCACTATACTTCTTATTGTTTTAATAATTTATTACCCCTCTTTTAGTCATAAAATTTTAATTTTAAATTGATTGAAAACCAACTTATTAATAACTAATTCACAAAATGAATTGAAAAACTCATTGTCAATTATTAAATGATATGAGGGCAAGTACTTATAAAGTTGCATTCACTAAAATGCCATATAAAAGAAAAGTTAAAGGTGACCTAAAGAAACAAAGCATAAAAAAACAAGTGCCAAGTGTCATCTGGAAATTTGTATTGGGGAACAAAAAGAAAAATCCTACCAATTCACTTAAGATAACAGAGATTGAATGACAAAGTATAATTATTCTGAGATAGGAATTACATGAGTAGGGGAAAACCCCCAATTGTCATTCATGATCCAATTGTTGTTTACTCCTTGTTCACCTAACCCCCCAATAACCGTTTACATTTTAGTCATTACATTGTTTTAATTATGTCAATAAAAATTTACAAATTACACCAGTATATGTTCACTACTGAATGTGTGGTTGACCGAAAAAATTAAAACACATTGAAAACTATTGAAAACACCTTTTTAACTATTGAAAACACCTTAAATTTTTGTGATTTTTTATTGGTTGTCTAAATGAATAGGTACTAGTGAATTGGTAAAGATGTAGGGGACAGAGGTTTTAAAACACCCTTTTTGAGCACCTTTCACTTTATGGGTTCCACAAGGCGCGTTTTAAATACCCAGAAGCCAATTTTTTCTTTTTAAGGTCCCAACTTGCTTACGAAGAAGCCTAAAAAAAAAAAGAGGACCTATTTTTCACTCTACACGAATGCGCGAAGTTAGCCTTGGAAGCTACTGGTATGTTTCCCCTACTTTAGGAAAAAGTAAAAATAGGCAATTTTACGACTACCACATAAATGGGGCAACAACACTTTAGACATTCCATACTCAATTCAACCATGTGATTGATCCATAAGTTGCAGGCAGTGCCGAAGTTACTATCATGAACATCACCTCCATCCTTTGTTTTCCACTTAGCATGCTGATTTCTTCCCTACATTACCTAAATTATCTCCTTGTGCACGATGATCTACATGTTGCCTTGTTCTATCCATGGTAATAGAAAATTTTAAAATAGGTTCTTACAATAGTCACCACTTCCAAAATGGAAGATTAGAAAAAAAAAATCACAAATGTATTATTGGAAAAAAATAACAAAAGTTGTAATCATGTATAGACTTTATGATTTGAAAATTATCTTTTGATAATAACATTATTTTATTGGGTCTCAAAACTATTGATGTAGTTACTAAATAATAATTCTTACTCATTCGATCAAGGCTACCTATCAAATAGAAGAAAATGATTTATCAACTAAAAATGGATGATTGAAGACCAACTCTATGAGAGTGGATTTTTTATCCTACAGTGTGAGCTAAGTCTAGACCTGGGAGAATGTTCCAAGAGGTTATAGTATAAAATTAAAAAATAATAATGGTAGTTAAACCCAAACAATTGATTCAACCCCAAAAGTTTTCACTAGGCTAAGAGTAACCATTGTAGTGAGTGGAAGGTGGGGACAAGATACATGATTGAAAAAAATGATGAATATTATTCCTTATATATTGTGTTACCATGAACTACACAAATTAAAACTAAAACTACATGAAGGGTCTCTCCTAATTTGTTTAGACTTTTTGTGATTATATCGAGTGCACAAGAGACTAATGCCAATCCAAAGGTTAAAAAGTCACAACTAACAAAGACAAATGAAGAGAGAAAATATTAAATACAAAATTCATGTAGCATATTAATGTTATTATAATACATTGTTTTTATTTCCATATTCTTAGATATCCCTTAATGCGATGAACAAGTTCATATGTGAACTCAAGATGATCTATTGCAAAAAAAATTAATAGGTTTAGAATCCTATCCTATTCATCAAATGGTGTTTTTATATTTACAAGAACAAATGTATTGAAAGAATATTCTAAAATTGGCAAGTATATTTTTTATTAACCATAAATTAATGGTAAGACAAAAATAAGCAATAAGTTTATAATAACCTTTTAATGGTCTAAAATTATCCATACCTCCTAACAAGGAATTTGATGTTTATTGTCTATTTATTTCTTCCTTTTTGGATTGTTCCTCTATTATTAATGTGCCCTAATACTTGACGAATAAAACACAATAATATCACTATTAGGTTGAAATCCTAGGTTGGGGCACTACAGTAATGCAAAATCCATAGCCAAGAATGAATCCCATAAAAAATTAGCATCACAGATAAAATAACGAGTTGAGCATTAATTTATAATAGCTAGGTGACCTCTTGGATTAATGATAGTAGCTTGGAGAAAATTTAGGATGTTTAATTTTTGTGCCCAAACTCATTTCAAAAAATTGTAATTTATGTTCTCAATTCTTGTTGGTGCCCAGGTTTTGAGAAGAAACAATGGTCAGAAAAAGAAAGTGGATGCAAATCTAGAACTAGAACCTTGAGGTTATAGGTTTTGGTTGGATCCCATGTGTATGTGGAGGAATAACGGTCAAAGAGGGAGAAAAATCAAATAGCAATAGTCAAAGACTGGGATCAAAAGTTGACCTAGAATCCAAACCTTGAAGTTCTACGTTCCTACCAAGTTCTAGGTTTTGAGAAGCAACGATACTCAGAGAGCGAGAGTGGAAGTAGAAATGGAATTGGAACCTTGATGTTCTAGGTTCTTATTGTGTCTTGAGTTTTGAGAACAGACAATGGCTAAAGATCACAAGTCGAAGTAGACTTGGAATCGGAACCTTGAGGTTCTAGGTTCTTATTAGTGCCTACGTTCCAATATACACCAAAATTTGAGCAAGTTTAAAATAGTTTAGCAATGTTAATTAGAGAAAATATATACAAGTATTAGCATGAATATGTTGAGATCAAGTGCAAATATATCTTGAGAGGATGAAGTCCAACGAGTTAATAAGCACAAAGGGGAAGAGAGAGATGGATTGGATGTTATACCAATATGGCAACCTCTAAAGTGTGAAACTATAAGGGTTGATGCAACAAGTTGGGTACACAAAAAACTCAAAAACTGGAAATGTTTTTGTTGTTTTTTAGAATTTGTCACACTTGGACTGAAAATTTGAGGCACTTCCACAATGAATCTTAAAAAAGGTTAGTAATATGAAATTTAGAATTTTGAATCTAGTTTCCAAATATGTAAATTATTAAAATACCCAGTTTATAGAAATTAAATTTTGATAAAGATCTATAAAAACCACTTTTTAAAAGTCCCTGTTTTTTAACCATACCAAGCAGGTGTACGGACAACACTTTTTGACCCAAATAAAATTATTTTGCTAATTACTTTTAGGAAAAGAGAGCTAAACACATGAATTTTGGGCTGGATTTTTTTTTGTAATTTTTGGTTGAATATATTTTTTTTAATTAATTTTTTATTGGCCTTAATTGATGTTTTTTCAAATCAACATGTACGGACAACATAATTGGACCTAAACAAAACATTTTTTGACTCTTTTTTTTTTAATTTTGTAGAGAATTGTCTGAAGTTTGGGACCATATAATTTTTTTTACAAGAAACTTAACCAATACAAAGTTATTAAAAAACCAAAAAAACCTGATCTTTCAAGTTTAAGACGTAGTTTACTTAGAAATTAATTAAAAAATAACAAACTTAATCCAATTTTAACAAAAATTATATATCTAGAAAGTAGACATTTTGTTCTCTAATGGGTTTTAATTTTATAGACTAATTCAGAAAAAAAATTCATCATCTATGTTGTCAAAGTTGGACATTTTTTTTCAGTTTGCCTTAGTTTTTTAGTTGCAGGTCAAAAGCTAAGGCTCGGATTGCCAAGCCTTTCCCAAGCCTAAAATCGGGGCTAGATTTAGTTTGGGAGATCAACTTTTAAATAATGCGTATGCGTTATAGAAACGCATATGCGTTATTTAAATGAAACGCGTACGCATTTCATAACGCATACGTGTTATGTTTTGCCCGTTGGCAGAAAGCAACGCGTATGCGTTTTAAAAATATAACGCGTACGCATTTCATAACGCGTACGCGTTTGTATAATAGCTGTTTTTTCCTAATTTGAAAAATACTGTTAAAACACGATTTTCCTGCAACATTTTTTTTCTGCAGTACGGACCGAAAGTGTCATTTTCTGCATTTTTTATTGCAAATTTGTCTTGTGCAGGGCATATTCTATTCAAATTGTTGGAAGAGTAAAAGTGCAAGTTAAATTTTCTGAAGTGGAATCAAGTGCAAGAACTTTTTATAAGAAGATTTGGAAAAAGTGAATTTTTGGATGTACTCATGATGATTTTGTACTTCAGAGTTTATAGAAAAAATAGTCTTCATAGTACATAGTTCTATTTGAATATTTGAAGGAGGTGGCAATTTTAAAATAGGTTTCTTGAATTATTGTTTTTGTCATCAAATAGGGTTTGGTAACCATGGGTGATAAGAAAAGACAAAGAAAAAGATGTAGGAAGGTAATGACACCCAAAGAAATTCAAGCAAATAAAGATAAGGAGGCAAAAAGACAAAGGGAAAGGAGACAAAGGATTCATCAAATGAAAGATTTGGAAGCATCTAGTTCTAAGAATGTCGAAGAGGAAGCCATGAATGATGAAATCAATGTAGATGATGCAAATGTGGAGATGGTGAATATGGAAGAAAATGCAACTATGGAGACAAACCCAAATGTGCCTTCAACTTCAACTTTGAATGATATGCAAATAACTTCGGGTGTGTCTTCAAATCCACCTCCCAATGATATGGAAAATGTACCTATTCAAACAATCTATCCAGGTATGTCTTCAAACCCAAGTTTTTATAATATTGATATTGCTTGTTTAGAAGAAGTTGGATACACAATTGATGAGATTAATAATACTAGGGTTGAAACAATACAGAAACAAGAAAATGATGAAATTATATCTTATGAGAATGTAAATGAGAATGAAATCCCTAATATTGATGAAAATGAGAATGAAATCCCTTTTACATTTGAAAATGAAAATGAAACCCCTTGTGTGAATGAAAATGAAACTCCATCTATGGATGAAGGTGAAAATGTTTTTTTAACAATTGAAACAAATGTGTTAAATAACCTTCGTGGTAAAGTTTCTTCAAGACAAATTAGAAATTATGGAAATAAAATATATAAAATGTTTTTTTATAGAAAGAAATTAGGATTCCAATGTCAACTCATGGTGCAATTGATGAGAATGTTTAAAATGAGAAAAGTGATGAAAAATTAGGTGTTTTTGTAAAACCAAAAAAGAAAGATGATTCAGTAGAACAAGTCATATCTAGTGTTGCTAATGCTATTGATGTTATTGGTAAGAAAAGTCGATCAAAAGATAAGAATGCGGCTCGCCGTGCAATAACAACTGCTCTAGTTGATAAAACAGCTTCAAATAAAAGAATGTTAAGTAAGATTAGTAAATGTATAAACTTAAATCCTAGAACTTTGATAAGAGCTGCTAAAAGAAGAGAAAGTATTGAAAAAGATCCTATTAATCAATGTTGGAGTTTTAGTGGTAGACTCCCAAGATCAAACATGAAATTAACTAATGAAATTAAATCTTTAATCGAAAATTTTGGTATGATAATACAAGAGTATCACCTAACATTAGAGATGTCTTAAAATTAAGGGTGGGTTCCAAAATTCGTGAACCTCATCCAAAGCATCTCTTAGATATGACTCAAACTGAATTATATAAAAAAAATTTAGATGCTTCAATCTTACCATTGAATATTAACATAAGTCAAAGATCATTCGAAAAGTGTAAACCTTGGTATGTTAGAATTAATAAGCAATGAATCTCTTGTTGTTGTAAGACTCATGTACAATTTCATTATTATTATGATATATTTCGATATATACGATGCACTTTGCATGCTAACCAAATTATGCAGGACATTTGTGGTATTACTATGCCACCTGAAAGAATCAAAGATTTTATAGCAGGTTTGTTTTGTAATCCCTCTTTAAATGGAAACTCATTTTTTTAAAAGGATGCATTTATGGAGAATGCGATAGATGTGGTAACTTTTCATTATTAGGAGAATGTATGCATGAAAGTAGTTTAGATGAATTTGGAAAACAATTAGTGGATGTAAAAAAATTTAAAAATATTGAGTATTCTTTAAAAGATGGTAAAATTGGAAGACGTGTTGAGCTAATTGTGGAAAAAGTTAGTGTGCATACTTTTATTACTAAATTTAAAGATAAGTTTGTACCTAAATATGTTCAACACTCTCAGAATGCTCATTGGCTTGATAATCAATTTCGTTTATGTAAAAACACATTTCCAATTGGAACTATATTGTCAATTGTTGATTTTGCTGAAAATTATACTCTTGCTCCACAAGAAGAAATCCAATCACAATATTATAATTCAGTGCAAGTAGCTATATTTGTTCACATTGTTTATAGACATCTGAAGATAGTATAGAAGATAATTGAATTTTTTTGAAGAGTACCATTTTTATGTAAGTTATAATCGATTACATTCATCTGAGTTTGTAAAATATTGTTTTGATATATTTAATAAAAATTTAAAAGAGAGAGGATTCAAATGCTAGAACATCTCATATGGTCAGATAATTGCACGGGTCAATTCAAAAATGCTAGAATGTTTTATTGGCTATGTAGAGTTCATAAGGAAAATAATATCCAACACATATGGAGGTTTTTTGAAGCTGGTCATGGTAAGGGAGAACACGATGGAGCAGGTGCATGTGTAAAAAGAGCTCTTGCTAGAGAGCAACTAAAATTTGAGGATGTTGCAAAATTTAGAAATGCACGTGCAATTGTAGATTGGTGCAATACCAAATTATCTACAAGAACAAGTGAGAAATCAATAATTCGACGCTTCTTTTGGTTAGTTGAAGAAAATGATATTTTTTCTCGACAGGATTGTGAAACAATTAATGGAAGTGCAAAATGGCATTCATTTAAGAGTTCGAATGCAAACACATGGACAATATGGACAAGGGAGTTGGCATGCTATTGTCAATTTTGTATTGTAGGTGATTGGCAGGCATGTGAAAATATGGAATGGGTCGAACAATGGCAACAAAGAGCTTTAACGCCTACATTGACACATGTTCAACATGAAATGACAATTGAAGATAATCAAGTGTTCGCATCAGATGATTATGATCATGTTTCAGATCTTGTACAAGAAGGTACATTATTTATTGAGTTGAATTTTGTATGTATGCATGTTTATATGAGTTAAATATAAGTCACTTTTTATTGAATTTTGTATTTATTTTTGTAGGACATGTGTATGTTGTTGTTGCACCTCAAGGGAATGAAGAGCAGATAGAGTACTGGTTGGCTAGATGTGTTGAGAGAAAACATAAGTTGGTACATACTAGAGTAGATGATGACAACTTTGAGTATCCAACTGGTTCAGTGGTTGTTGTTGGCACCTGGCTTCGAAAATATTTGATGAGAAAGAATGGCTTGCCTACATTTGAAGATTATGAAAGACACAAGAAAATTATGCATTATTCACATTTGATTTTGGCAACCAATATAAAACTAGTTAGATATCAAGGGAGGCCTGCTAATAAAGTTTTATGGACAATTTCAATGGATGATCACAAGACAATCATAGATGCATTAAAAAAAAGAGAGGATGCAGATGGTACAATAGAGTAAATAAATATTGGTAAGCATATCTAGTCGTATATATATTTAATTGATATATATATATATTTGTCTTTAATCATTTCCTAATTAAAGTTTTATATCATTTTTTGTTTCAGGTCTCCCAAAATTAGATGCTTTACAAAAAAGAGAGGAGATGCACATATATTACAATGGAATTTCAATCTAGAGACAGGTAACTATATATAGTTCTAGATACATTTAATTGATACTTTATAATTGATTTCATATCCCCTTAAGCCATTCTCTTAAAACCCCTTAAGTCATCCTCTTATGTACCATTAATCCATCCTTTTGCAGCCCCTTAAGTCATTCTATCAACTACCATTAATCCCTCCTCTTAGGACCTTGGAATCCATACCCTCATATATCTACCCTTAATTTGTCCACTTGCATCCACTTAAGTCACTCACTCAACACCTCTTAATTCATCCTCTTAGGACCCCTCAATCAATATCCTCATATATCTACCCTTAATCCATCCACTTGCATCCACTTAAGTCACTCACTCAACACCTCTTAATTCATCCTCTTAGGACCCCTCAATCAATATCCTCATATATCTACCCTTAATCCATCCACTTGCATCCCCTTAAGTCACTCTCTCAACACCCCTTAATCCACTTTAACTCATTTTAGGGTTTAGGGTTTATGGTTTAACTCATTCTATCAACTCCCCTTAATCCACCCTCTTGCATCCCCTTAACCTATTCTCTCAACTCCCCTTAATCCACCCTCTTACATCACTTTAACTCATTTTAGGGTTTAGGGTTTAGGGTTTAACTCATTCTATCAACTCACCTTAATCCACCCTCTTGCATCCCCTTAATCCACCCTCTTATGTAATTTTAACTCATTTTAGGGTTTAGGGTTTAGGGTTTAACTCATTCTATCAACTCCCCTTAATCCACCCTCT
>VDFB02023280.1:0-91436 GCA_007258455.2 Sequoia sempervirens
GTAATCAGCAACACTAGAACTCACTAAAATACTCACAACTCACTCAATACTTGCCAGAATGACATGAGACTTGATGCAAACGAATGCTAGGATGATGACAATGAAGACTAGACTAAGAAACGGCTGACAAATTGAAGTATTTTTTTTTCTAAACACTTACCAGGAAGACTAGAATGGTATGGCCAAAAGAAGGGCGATTTTTGCAAGATAAAATCTAAGACAGCAAAATAAAATCTGAAACTTCTAGGAAAGAGTCGCCCCAGGCTGAGAAGAACAAAGGAAAAACACCCAGAATGATAATATTTTTATTTCATGAGATATGAGCAATTCTTACAATCAGCTATGATATTGAGCAACTCCAAAATATGTCTAAAATGCAAGGAAACTGAACTAATATGCTAGGAAACTCAAATGCAATGCTAAAACAACTCAACTACAATCTACTTCTCAACTAGTTGCTATCTTTCAAGCAAGAAGATGAGCCATTGCTAGGAGGTATGCTTTCCTCGAAGCGTGTGCCTGAAGACAATCCAGTAGCATAATGGTATGGTAGACAAAAGATGGCAAATGAAGAGTTGAGGCCAGCATATAAAGACTTGAGGAGAATCTTCAAGAAGCTTCAAGAAGGGCGTCCAAATTCAAATTTGACTTCAACTCTTTTCCCTCCAAAGGTGGCGTCCTTTTCTCATAAGGCAATATTTCACTTTTATAAAAATTAATCTTTCTCTCAAGTAGGTGTCCCACTTCTCCAACCCATAATTTGGCCTTAAAATATAAATTATCTCCTGATGAGGCCTTCACCCTCAAAATCCCCCTTTTTAAAACAACATAAAGTTATAATGCTAGGTCAAGGGGTTATAATATTAAAATATAACATTATAATATGAAAATAACTTAGCTCTCCAGAAAATGCATCCAAAGGCCAAAAATCAAATTACCAACTAAACTGGTTGAAGAAGAGAGCCAACAGCACTGTAGCCAACAGGACCACTACCAGAAATAGAATTTACTAAAAATAGTAAATTCAAGAAATTGCTCAGAACACCAAACGAGCTATACCACTGCGAAGCTCTCTAAAAACCCAAAAAGAATCCGCAATCCAATCTTCAATCTTCAAACAACAACCTCCTCAAAAACAAGAAACCCTAATTTCGCCCTCCGAGTAGCCTACGGGTCTCTAGAATAGGCCAACGGTCAACTAAATCGATCACAATTGAGAAGGGGACATTACATAGAAGCATTACTGCTACTGACGTGTGTGTGTGACTGAATTTGTAATGTCCCCTTCTAGCTAGTCTTCAAAAAAATCAATGGATTAGCCTATCATGTCGACCCTCGTAGGCTAATGGTTCTAGATAGAAGGTCACTTGGACGGGCACTCGGTCGTCAAATTGCAGTGCTGATCTTCGAAGTATGGTGGCAAGGTGAATTGTTGCGTTTGGCATGCTACTTGTCCTTAAATTTATGATACTCACTTTTTATTCCACTGTCTTTGGCCTAGGGACCACGAGTCTTTAAAATGAAGGGGTCACTTTATATTTTTCAGTTACTATTCATTCATAAAGTGAAAAATGTTATAACTTAAGTGAATAGTGCTCACTTTAATGAATAGTAATTTCAATGCAAAAACATATAACTAGAGGGGAAAAGTTCGACCCTCTTCATGCATTTGGTTATTTTGCTTCATTGACTTGGGAGTTAGGTTTTAGAGAAAGAGGGAGGCTAGAGTTTCCTGATTTCTTGCAGTGGATAAGCCTGGAGGGGGCTCGATTTTTCATTTGGAGTTGTTTGAGGATGTGAAACACCACCTTAAGGTTGCTGAGTTGAATTTGAATGCACATTTGGAGACATTGAGAGCTGATTCGCAAAGTTTTTGAGCTGATTTCTGAGTGGGGTTGGCAGCCATCGACTTCAACATTGTTTTGCTAAGGGCTGCTTGCATTTTGAAGCATTTTGGGACTGATTTGAGGAGCTAGAGCCAGCCGCCCCTCTCTTGAGGGTTTCATCAGCAAAAAAGGAAGAAAACGCCTCTCATAAGAGGCTGCTATCACTCCAAAAAGGCGCGCCCTAGTCCTAGGAGGCCTCCCATTTCAGATATAGAGTGGAGAAATTAGTATTTCAGCTGGTGTGAGCAATTTATTGGGGTTTGTTACTGTAGCAAATCACTATTCACAGTGTTGTATGGCTGTAAGTAAAAATATGGTATAAGATATATGTAGTTTTAGATTTGTTGTAAGTTATATGTTGTATGCATCTTATTATGTAATGAATAAATCATATTTGGCCACTAAATTGAGCAATGTACTCAAGGTTGTTTCAGTAGTTTAGTTTATTTGAAGTTTCCATTGCATGTATATGCTTGTTGGTACTTTTTGCATTATTGGCAAACAAGCTCAAAAACAAGAAGGAAGAGATAAAAACAAAAAAAACAAAAAAATCAGAAATACAAAAATCTGTGAAAACGATTTCAGCAAAGTGGTGGAACACTATAGTGGTATCAGAGCCTTGATCTTGCCATCCTGGAGGGTAAAAGTTTCACATGAGAGGTCAATATAGATACTACACTTGCAGAAGGGCGGAGCAAGTAGACAATTGGCAAGAGGATAACCCGTTTGAAGATATACCAGTAGCAGAAATGGGTGACAGGGAAGAAGAAGGTCCATCAAGAAACAAAAGAAGAAATGAGGAAAACAATGAGGATAGAGATGGTAGAGAGATTTTTGAGCGGATGACTCGAGCTTTCGAGGGGTTTATAACAACAATGCAGCAGTTTGTCCCACAAATACAGCAAAAGAGGGTTGCAGAGGATAACAGGAGTGTGGCTGGGACACCTAGGGCACATCGTGCTCCTTCACGAACTGCAGATAGACCTACACGTCCTACCTTTTTGAGGGATGAATCAGAAAAGGGTAATGCAGAAGAAGAGGGAGAGGAAATATTTGCAGATACTCTCATGGCAGCGAATGTCGAATGGAAATTGTTAACACCACAGGTTAGGGAACGCATGAGCTTTGACAGATTCGCAAGTCAGAGGAGAGAGCATTACAAATTGTAATGTCCCCTTCTCGAGCATGATCATTCCAGTTGACCGTTGGCCTATTCCGGAGACCCGTAGGCTACTCAGAAGGTGAAATTAGGGTTTCGTGTTTTGGAGGATGCTTTTGCTCGAGGTTGGTTGATTTAATGGCGGATTCTTTCTGGGTTTTCAGAGAGCTTCACAGTGGTATGTTTTTCTTGGCATTCTGAGCACCTTCAGGAATTTACTATTTTTAGTAAATTCCTTTTTTTGCAGTGGTCCAGTCAGCATCAGCTCAGTCAACTTTCCTCTTCTGGCAGTTCATTGGGTAATTCTCATTTTTTGGCTTAAGGGGTTCTTTTTGGAGAAATAAGTTATTTTAAGTCAAAATGTTTTATTTTAAAATTACCCCTTGGCCTAGTGATATAACTTAACAATTGTTTTAAAGAAGGGGACTTTGAGGGGTATTTTCTCATGAAGGAAATATTTTTATATTTCTAAAGTTTATATTTGCTCAAGGGAAAATGGACGCCTATTTGAAGGAGGTTATATTTTATTTAAAAAAAAGAGAAGTGATTTATATCTCTCAAGGAAGGTACGCCATTTTGAAGAAAGAGTTTTGGTCAAAGATTAAACCTAAAAGCAGCTTGGGATTAGGGCGCACTTCCTAGAAGCCTCTGGAGTCTTCTCTTCATTCTATAAAGGAGGTTCCTTCTCTTCTTTTGGATTATCTTTTGTCTACGGGAATGTTATGCTGCCGGATTGGCTGTGGGATTGCTTCGAGGAATGTAAGCCTCCTAGCTTGGCATTGCTTCTTGCTTGAGAGATAGCGACTAGTGATGAGGTAGTTGTAGTTTGAGTGATTTGTAGTGTGATTCTGCATTGTAGTCATTGTGTGGCTTTGTAGTTCAATTTTATGCATATTAGTGAGATTCTGGATTTGCATATTCTTTATAGCTGATTGTTGTTTTCAATCACAAGTCAAAAAATACAAAAACAATCATTCTGGGTATTGTCTTTATCTATTTGTCTATGAGGGGCGACCCTTTCCTCTAATTTGCAGATTTTTTAATGGAGTCTTGAATTTTTAAAGGCAAATCGCCCTTCCTTGAGGGCCGTACCATCTGGGATTGTCTTGAAATTCGTGCATAAATTAAATAGGATCTTTTGGGTTAGTTTTGTGATTCAATCTTGGGCACCATCATCCTAAGATCATTATGCATTCTGTCTCGTGAAATTTGAGCAAGTTTGGAGTGAATTGTGAGCAAAATAGTGAGTTTTAGGGCTGCTGTTCATGCATGTGAAAAACAGGACTGTCAAAAATCAGATTGTCAAGTTGGTCTTTAGAGTGGAGTTTCTGATCTAAGCTTTATGATCCAGTGAAGGAGATTCAATTATATTGTTGCAGCACTATTTAACTCTTGATTCATGTTCGTAGCAAGGCTTTCTCTATCACGTTGTAAGCTGAAAAGTAGTACTGTCAGCCTTCTCACTTATTTTCCTTAACTGCATTGTAATACTTAGCATCTCCGTCATATGGTAGCTCCCATTCCATCTTGGGTTGGAAAGCACATTCTTGACGTCAAGTTACTTCAGCATTCTCGTTTATTTTCCTTAATTGCATTGTAATTCTTAGCATCTTCATCATATGGTAGCTCCAATTCCATCTCGGGTTGGAAAGCACATTCTTGACGTCAAGTTATTTCAGCTTATTAGTTGGTAGGGATCCTCTGACCACATGCTCGTCGTTCTCCGGCGCATTCTTGGTTAGAGTTCTTTGTATCAGCATTTCTTTAAGATACTCTGACCAATGCTCACACCTTGACCACATCGGGATCCTGGTGTACATTCTGGTTAGAGTTGCTTTCAGCATCGTTTTGGTTTAGAGCTAACCTTAACGGGTGCGTGTTGATTGTAATTTGCAATTGAAAAATAAAAAAAGTTGGCTCGGAATATTTCAGTGGTATCAGAGCCACGCATCCTGCCATCCTGTGAAACAAACCGTCTATGAATGACAGAGAAAAGAGATACTTAGCAAGGGAAAACAAGAAGGCTGCAAATCAGTTTCAGTGGCATCACGCTCCAGAAGGTCAGACAGCATCAAAGGTTTTGAGGGCTCATTGGGAGTCTTCTCAGGAAACAGAAATGGGGGATAATGAGAGGGAATCGGGTGGTAACAGAGAAGATAGTGGGAAGGGAAGAGAAAGATCGATAAGTCCGGGGAAGAGATTTGAAAGGAAGATGGATGCCTTAATGGATATGGTATCTCTCATGATGGGGAAAGTGGGCCAGAACACAACTCCACAAAGCAACCCAGGACATAGAGAACACAGTGCCACCAACCAGCATGATGGACATGTTGCTCAGCCTGTTTCAAACAACACATACATTTCTTCCAGACCATTCAAACCCACCTTCTTGGCACCAGTAAACACTCAACCTGATCCAGAAGAAAATACTTCATTTGTTGAACAGTTGAGACTCGGCCGTGCTGAGTATGATTCTCTACCTGATGAAATTAAGATAGATATGTCTTATAATGATTTTATGGATCATAAAAGGAAGAATAGAGGACAAGGAAGGCATTATGAACAAAGAAAAACAACAGTACATGGGGATTTGCATCAAGCTGTCAACAAGGTCATGCTTCGACATTTTGATGGGAGTGACAACAGCTCAGCCAGAGCTTGGATACAGAAGTTAGATAATTATCTAGCTCTTAGACCCATGGCGGAAGAGGAGGCGATTAAGTTCGCTATGCTACACCTAGATAGGGTGGCGCACGAGTGGTGGTACCATGGCCTAGTCACCTTGAGTCATCGTATCACTACCTATGATGAGTTCACCACTAGGCTCATAGAGAGATTTGAGAAAAAAGATCCTGAAGTACATTTCAGAGAATTGGCACAACTTAGGCAATATGGCACAGTTGATGCCTACATAGTTGAGTTTCAGAGACTCTCAATGATGGTCACAGGAATCACTGAGAGGCGTTTGGTGATCCTATTCAGTGAAGGATTGATGGAGCCACTCAAGGGTTGGATTAAAGCTTTTGATCCACCCTCCCTACAGGAGGCAATCAAGAAAGCAAGAAACATGGAGTGGGCTGCTCCTAAAGCAAAGTTTCAATCCAAGCCAACATTTCACAAAGGGGATAAAGGAAAAAGACCTCATCAAAGACCTCATCATAAGGAGTTCAAACAGCATAAACCTCATGTCACAAGATTGGATCCAGAGACACTTAATGAACTCAGAAGAAAGGGGTTATGTTTCCGGTGTAGAGAAAAATGGTCCCAAGATCATGTTTGCCCAAAGGGAGTCAGATTTCATCAAATTGAATACTATTCAGCTGGAGAAAGTAATTCTGATTTTTCAGACCAGCAGTCTAATTTTGATGATAGTGAAGTGGAAAGAGCTCCAAAAGAGTCCGAAGATGAAAAGGGAACCAGAGGTACTTTGGCTCAACTTTCGAGCTTTCAAAAGAACGAATCCTTCAAAGTTCGAGGGATGATTAAGGGGCAGCGAATAGTTGCTTTGATCGACACTGGGGCAACACATAACTTCATTGATGAAGTTGTGGTGGCAAAGAAGGGGCTACAAACAAAAGAGTTTGAAGGCTTCAAGGTTATGGTTGCTGATGGGTTTCACATCTCATGCACCAAGAAGATCTCAAACATGACTATACAATTGGGAAACTACGAAGTCAAGGACAACTTCTATGTAGTCAACATTGGAGATACGGATGCTGTTCTAGGCATTGAATGGCTGCGTTCACTTGGAAAGATCTCCTTAAATCTGCAAACCATGGAGCTCAAGTTCCAATCCGATGGGAAGAGGGTAGTACTAAGAGGAATGTCCAATGGGGGTCCTCGGATTGTGTCATTCAAGAGAATGGCAAGGCTGATTCGTCATGATCAAGCTGAGTGGGCTGCAGAATGTATGATTCTTCCTGCTAGTCCGGTTGAAACTAAGAGAGACTATCCTCCTGATATTCAGTCTTTACTCACAAAGAAGAGCAAGGTATTTGCTAATTTACCTCCTGGACCACCTCCTGAATGGCGTTCAGAGCATGTCATAGAGCTCAAGGAAGGAGCTAAACCAGTTATTACAACTCCATATCGGTACCCTAAGAAGCAGAAGGACGAGATTGAGAAAAACATTCAGGAACTCTTGGAGATGGACTTCATTTGTTCAAGCAAGAGTCCCTTTGCTTCAGCAGTTGTTCTTGTGAAGAAGAAGGATGGTACCATTCGCATGTGTGTGGACTATCGTGCTTTGAATCAAAGCACCATCAAAAACCGATACCCCATTCCGAGGATAGATGAGCTCATTGATGAGCTACATGGAGCCAAGTTCTTTTCAAAGATTGATTTGAGATCGGGCTACCACTAGATTCGGATGAGAGGATCTGATGTTGAGAAGACAACTTTTAGATGTCACTATGGCCACTTCGAGTTTCTAGTCATGCCATTTGGGTTGACTAATGCTCCTGCTACCTTCCAGTCTTGTATGAACAGAGTCTTTCAGAAGCAGTTGAGGAAGTTTGTATTAATATTTTTTGACGACATCCTAATTTTCAGCAAGACATGGGAAGAACATCTCAAGCACTTGGAGGAAGTGCTTAGCATCCTAGAATCTGAGAGCTTGTTTTCCAAAGAATCCAAATGTGAATTTGGAATGAAGGAGCTACTTTACCTTGGTCACATAATCAGTGCTGAGGGAGTGAAGGTCGGTCCTGAAAAGATCAAGGCAGTTGTAGATTGGCCACCTCCTAAGAACTTGACTCATTTGAAAGGGTTCTTGGGTCTTTGTGGATTTTACAGAAGATTTGTGAAAGGCTACTCACAGAATGTTGCTCCTCTTATTGACCTCACGAAAAAGGGGGCTTTTTGTTGGTCAGAAAAGGCTCAAACTACTTTTGATAAGTTTAAGAGGATCATGAGCTCTTGTCCGATTCTGGCTATTCCAGATTTTTCCAAGCCTTTCGAGCTACAATGTGATGCATCCGGTGAAGGAGTTGGGGCTGTTTTGATGCAAGACAAACATCCCATTGTGTTTGAGAGCAGAAAACTAATAGGTGTTGAGAGGACCTACTCCATCTATGATAAGGAAATGCTTGCCATTATGAATGCATTAGCTAAGTTCAGACAGTATTTAGTGGGAAGCAAGTTTGTGGTCAAGACTGATCACAATAGTCTTAAGCACTTCATGCATCAGAAGGATCTAAACGAAAGCCAACAAAAGTGGGTGAGTAAGCTTCAAGCTTACGATTTTGACATTGAGTATGTCAAGGGAAAAAACAACATTGTGGCTGATGCTCTATCTAGGAGACCCCATTTGAGCTCACTGTGTGAGCTTACTGCTGATTGGAAGGACACGTTGCTTGCTGATTATGCCAAAAATCAGTTTGCAACCAGCATCATTGAGGGTACTTTTCATGACGAAAAGTACAAGGTGGTTGAAGGGCCGATACACTACAAGGGTAGAATCTTTTTGGTGGCTGATTCTAAGCTCAAAAAGAAGATTTTGTTGACATTTCATGACATTCCGCTTGCTGGTCATCAAGGGTTCTTCAAGACATATAGGCAGATCCGGGAAAGATTTTCTTGGAAAGGGCTGAAAGGGGAAGTTCAACGCTACATTCAGGAGTGTCCCACTTGTCAAATGAACAAGAATGAGCATACTCTACCTGCTAGTCTGCTGCAACCTCTCCCTATTCCCAATCAAAAATGGGAAAGCATATCGATGGACTTCATCACGGGGTTTCCCAAGGTCCAAGGGAAGGACTGTATCTATGTTGTAGTGGATAGACTAACAAAATTTGCTCTTTTCTTCGCCATTACCAACTCTTTTTCAGCAGCCCAAGTTGCAGATCTGTTTTTTCATGAGGTGTTTAGGTTACATGGGTTGCCAAAAAACATTGTGAGTGATAGGGACATCAAGTTCCTAAGCACCTTTTGGCAAGAGGTCTTTAGAATGAGTGGAACTGTGCTTACTCCAAGCACTAGTTATCACCCCCAAACAGATGGACAAACTGAAATAGTGAACAAGTGGTTGGAAGGCTATTTGAGAAACTATGTTTCAGAGCAGCAAAGAGCATGGGTGAAGTGGCTTCACATAGGCGAGTACTGTTATAATTCTTCTTTTCACATGTCAATAAGGATGTCACCTTTCTTGGCTCTTTATGGTTATGAAGCTCCTAGCTTTGCTGATTTGGTGTTTGGTGATAGCAAAGCCCCTCAAGCCAAGGATTTGTTGCAGCAGAGTCAAGATATCATGAAATCATTGAAGAACAATCTTCAGATTGCACAGAATCAGCAAAAGATGTATGCTGATTAGCGGCATGTTGAGCGCTCTTTTGAGGTTTGAGATATGGTTTACCTCCGACTACAGCCTTACAGACAATCTACTCTCAAGAAGAGTGGAGTTGAGAAGCTCAAACCTCGTTTCTATGGGCCGTTCAAGGTTATCAGAAAGGTGGGGGCAGTAGCTTATGAGTTGGAGCTACCTTCGAGTAGCAGGGTACACAATGTCTTCCATGTGTCTCGCCTCAAGAAGGCACTTGCACACAATGTTGTTGCTTCATCACAGTTACCACCTCTGGATGAAGAAGGACAGTTGGTTTTGATTCCAGAGGAGATTCTTGATTCCATAGGAGCGTTCTTTGAGAAAAAGAACAATCAGAGAATACTTGGTGAAGTGGAAAAACTTGCCTATGGAGGATGCGACTTAGGAGAATGATGAGATTCTGTAGCATCCAGGTTTGCGATTGCTTGAGGACAAGCAATCTTGGGGAGGGCGGACTGTAATGTCCCCTTCTCGAGCATGATCTTTCCAATTGACTGTTGGCCTATTCCGAAGACCCGTAGGCTACTCGGAAGGTGAAATTAGCGTTTCTTGTTTTGGAGGATGCTTTTGCTCGAGGTTGGTTGATTTAATGGCGGACTCTTTCTGGGTTTTCAGAGAGCTTCGTAGTGGTATGTTTTCCTTGGCATTCTGAGCACCTTAAGGAATTTACTATTTTTAGTAAATTCTTTTTTTAGCAGTGGTCCAGTCAGCATCAGCAAAGTCAACTTTCCTCTTCTGGCAGTTCATTGGGTAATTCTCATTTTTTGGCTTAAGGGATTCTTTTTGGAGAAATAAGTTATTTTAAGTCAAAATGTTTTATTTTAAAATTACCCCTTGGCCTAGTGATATAACTTAACAGTTGTTTTAAAGAAGGGGACTTTGAGGGGTATTTTCTCATGAAGGAAATATTTTTATATTTCTAAAATTTATATTTGCTCAAGGGAAAATGGACGCCTATTTGAAGGAGGTTATATTTTATTTAAAAAAAAGAGAAGTGATTTATATCTCTCAAGGAAGGTACGCCATTTTGAAGAAAGAGTTTTGGTCAAAGATTAAACCTAAAAGCAGCTTGGGATTAGGGCACACTTCCTAGAAGCCTTCAGAGTCTTCTCTTCATTCTATAAAGGAGGTTCCTTCTCTTCTTTTGGATTATCTTTTGTCTACGGGAATGTTATGCTGCCGGATTGGCTGTGGGATTGCTTCGAGGAATGTAAGCCTCCTAGCTTGGCATTGCTTCTTGCTTGAGAGATAGCGACTAGTGATGAGGTAGTTGTAGTTTGAGTGATTTGTAGTGTGATTCTGCATTGTAGTCATTGTGTGGCTTTGTAATTCAGTTTTATGCATATTAGTGAGATTCTGGATTTGCATATTCTTTATAGCTGATTGTTGTTTTTAATCACAAGTCAAAAAATACAAAAAGAATCATTCTGGATATTGTCTTTATCTGTTTGTCTATGAGGGGCGACCCTTTCCTCTAATTTGCAGATTTTTTAATGGAGTCTTGAATTTTTAAAGGCAAATTGCCCTTCCTTGAGGGCCGTACCATCTGGGATTGTCTTGAAATTCGTGCATAAATTAAATAGGATCTTTTGGGTTAGTTTTGTGATTCAATCTTGGGCGCCATCATCCTAAGATCATTATGCATTCTGTCTCGTGAAATTTGAGCAAGTTTGGAGTGAATTGTGAGCAAAATAGTGAGTTTTAGGGCTGCTGTTCATGCATGTGAAAAACAAGACTGTCAAAAATCAGATTGTCAAGTTGGTCTTTAGAGTGGAGTTTCTGATATAAGCTTTATGATCCAGTGAAAGAGATTCAATTATATTGTTGCAGCACTATTTAACTCTTGATTCATGTTCGTAGCAAGGCTTTCTCTATCACGTTGTAAGCTAAACAGTAGTACTGTCAGCCTTCTCACTTATTTTCCTTAACTGCATTGTAATACTTAGCATCTCCGTCATATGGTAGCTCCCATTCCATCTTGGGTTGGAAAGCACATTCTTGACGTCAAGTTACTTCAGCATTCTCGTTTATTTTCCTTAATTGCATTGTAATTCTTAGCATCTCCATCATATGGTAGCTCCAATTCCATCTCGGGTTGGAAAGCACATTCTTGACGTCGAGTTATTTCAGCTTATTAGTTGGTAGGGAACCTCTGACCACATGCTCGTCGTTCTCCGACACATTCTTGGTTAGAGTTCTTTGTATCAGCATTTCTTTAAGATCCTCTGACCAATGCTCACACCTTGCCCACATCGGGATCCTGGTGTACATTCTGGTTAGAGTTGCTTTCAGCATCATTTTGGTTTAGAGCTAACCTTAACGGGTGCGTGTTGATTGTAATTTGCAATTGAAAAATAAAAAAAATTGGCTCGGAATATTTCACAAATCAAGGCAAGAGAGGAGGCCTCAGAATCAAAACAGAGACCAGAAAGATGCCACTAACAGACTCACGTTACCTACATTTGATGGCAGTGGGAAGGTTACAGCTTAGTCTTGGATCCATAAGTTGGATACTTTCTTGAGCCTTCGACCTATGGCAAAGACAGATGCAATTAAGTATGCCACCTTACACTTGGAGGGAGTAGCTCATGATTGGTGGTATCATGGGATGGTCACATTGCAGCATAACCGCATCACCTCTTACCAGGAGTTCGTGGATCGATTAGTTGAACATTTCAACAAGAAAGATCCGGAAACGTATTTCAGAGACCTAGCTCAACTCAACCAAGTTGGGAGTTTGGAGGGATATATAGGTGATTTCTAGTGTGGTTATCAATTATGGTTCCCAACATATCAGAAAGAAGATTAGTTGTATTATTCATCGACGGTCTATCGAAACCAATGAGAGGTTGGATCAAAGCTTTTGATCCCCCGACCCTACAAGACGCTATGAAAAAAGCTAGGAGCATGGAACTTGCAGCTCCAAAAAGTAAGTTCTCATCTAAAGCATCATCTTCATACAGGGATGGAAAAACATTCTCTAAGAAGAAGGAAAACTCAGAGTCCAAAGGGAAATTAGTAGCCCCGTTAGACAAAGAGACCATCGATGACTTGCGCAAGAAGAAGTTGTGCTTCTATTGCAAATGACCATATGATGCAAACCACGACTGTCCTTTGAGGGCTAAGGGAAAGGCTAACCGAATAATGTGGGCATTCTATGAGGACTCTGAATCTGAAAAATTAGACCAGCACACTGAGCATGAGGAATCCGAGGTAGAAAAATCTGAAAATGAGGTTGAAAATGACACCGAAACGGAGGAGGAAGTAAAGCTACAAAAAGCACGTCTCACTAGCATAGAGCGAGAGGGCTCTTTTAGAATGCGAGGGGTCTTAGCTAGGAAAAAGATCATTACTTTGTTGGATACAAGTGCTACGCATAATTTTATTGATGCTAGGCTGGTTGACAGGCGTGGGATTCAGACTAAAGAATTTGAGGGCATAAGAGTGAAGATCACAGATGGCTACACTCTCAAGTGTGATAGGGATGATTTCAGATCTTCCTATGTGGTTAAATAATTATGACTTTAAGGAAAATTTCTATGTGGTGAATATGGTAGACACTGATATGGTTCTAGCGATGAAATGGCTTCATGACATTGGAGAGTTTACCCTTAACCTTCGTGATATGGAGATGAGATTTAAGGTGGACGGGAGGAATCATGTGATGAAAGCCATCTAAGATAGCAATTTCAGAATGATATCTTTCAGTAGAATGGAGAGACTCATGCGACATGACATGATCGAGTGGGAAGCTGAGTGTATGTTGATGCCATCACAAAAGGAGCAACAAACCCCAGTTTATCATCTAGACATACAGGAGTTGAGGATTAAACATGCTAAAGTGTTCAGTGAGATTCCACCTGGTAGACCACCAGACCGCAGTATTGAGCACATCATTGAGTTGGAGGAGGGCGCTAAGCCCGTGAATGTCACACCTTACAAGCATCCTAAGCGACTTAAGGATGAAATAGAAAAAACTATTAAGGAGCTGCTCGTTATGGGACATATCAGGCCTAGTAAGTCACCATTCGCCTCATCCGTTGTGTTAGTGAAAAAGGATGGTACCTTGTGGATGTGCATTGATTACAAATTGCTAAATAAAAGGACAATCAAAAATAGGTATCCTATTCCCCAGATTGATGAGCTAATAGATGAGCTACATGGTGCCCGTTGTTTTTCAAAAATAGACTTGAGATCGGGGTATCATCAGATTCGTGTGAGGGAACAAGACATTGAGAAAACAACTTTCCGTTGTCATTGTGGTCACTTTGAGTTTGTGGTTATGCCATTTGGCCTGACCAATGCACCTGCTACGTTTCAATCCACTATGAACAAGGTCTTCTAGACACAACTGAGGAAGTTCGTACTTGTTTTCTTTGATGACATCTTGGTATATAGCAAAACTTGGGAGGAGCATATTGCCCATTTGGACATGGTGTTGGGTATTCTTGATACGGAGTCCTTGTATGCCAAGGAATCAAAATTTGATCTAGGTATGACGGAGTTGTTGTACTTGGGCCATATTATTAGTGTAGAGGGTGTGCATATGGATCTTGACAAGGTCAGAGCTATTATTGAGTGGCCCACTCTCGAGAATCTTACTCAGCTTAGAGGATTTTTGGGCTTGTGTGGCTTCTACCGCCGATTTGTCAGTGGGTATTCATGTCATCCAGTGCCACTTACAGTCTTGACAAAGAAAGGGGCGTTCATTTGGACTCCTGAGGCACAAGAGTGTTTTGAGAAGTTTAAGCAGTTGACGACTTCTTGTCCTGTCTTGCATTACCAGATTTCACTAAACCCTTTGAGCTCCAGTGTGATTCTGCGGGTGAAGGTATTGGCCCAGTCCTCATGCAGGACAAGCATCCGATAGCTTTCGAGAGTCAAAAGTTAAGAGGACCAAAGAGGAGCTACAATATCTATGATAAGGAGATGTTGGCCATTATGCATGCATTGGCCAAATTCAGGTAGTATCTTGTGGGCAGCAAGTTTGTTGTCAGGACGGATCATAATAGTCTGAGGCATTTCCTAGGACAGCGGGATCTCAACGATCGTCAGCAGAAGTGGGTGAGCAAATTGCAATCATATGACTTTGACATTGTCTATGTCAAAGGGTCCCAAAATGTGGTTGTGGATGCCTTGTCTTGCCGTCCACATTTGAGCTCCATGGTGGAGATTACGGAGGATTGGATACATGTGATCGTGGCGGAGTATGCCAAGGACTCTTGGGCTTCTGGCATTGTACAGTGGTCGTTACAGGACATCAGGTATACAATTGTAAATGATCTTATCATTTACAAAGTGAGGATCTTTTTAACCCCAAGATCGAAGATGAAGAGCACAGTGATGAGATCCTTTCATGATGCACCTATGGCAAGGCAACCCGGGTACTTCAAGACTTACAGACAGATTTGGGAGCACTTCACGTGGAAAGGGCTCGAATCAGATGTTCTCCAATATGTTAGAGAGTGTCCCGTTTGCCAGCAGAACAAGCAGGAACACTCATACCCATCGGTTTACTACAACCACTTCCCATTCCTAACAGGAAGTGGGAATGCATATCGATGGACTTCATTACGGGTATGCCTAAGGTCCAGGGAAAGGATTGCATCAATGTAGTTGTTGATCGTTTGACAAAATATGCTCACTTCTTTGCAATTGCTACTACATATTCGGTTACTCAGGTGGTGGAGCTGTCTTTCCGTGAGGTATTCAGGTTGCACGGGCTACCTCGGAGTATTGTCAGCGACAGGGATAGTTGGTTCTTGAGTCACTTCTGACAGGAACTATTCAAACTTTGTGGGACCAAACTCACTCCGAGCACTAGCTACCACCCGCAGATAGATGGCCAGACGAAGATTGTTAATAAATGGGTGGAAGGATACCTCCGAAACTATATAGCGAGGCAGCAGAAGGGGTGGGTGAAGTGGATTCACCTTTGTGAGTACTGTTACAACTCCACTCACCACATGTCAATCCAGATGTCACCGTTTATGGCACTATATGGATATGAGGCGCCCAACTTCCGTGATTTATTGTTGAGTGATAGCAAAGTGCCCAATGTTGGGAATCTCTTACAGGAAAATTAAGATATTATGAGAGCTCTGCGTGAGAACATGAAATATACCGAACCAGTTTTTTCACTTTTTCAATTACAATGAGCAGAGCAATACACAATCGTTAGGGTTAGCACTTAAACCAAACGATGCGGAATTCAACTCTAACCAAGAATGTACACCAAGATCCCGAGTTGGGCAAGGTGTGAACATATGGTCAGAGGATCTCAATGCAATGCTGAATAGGAACTCTAACCAAGAATGCGTCGAATGACGGCGAGCATATGGTCAGAGGATCTTAATGAAATGCTGATACAAAGAACTCTAACCAAGAAATGCGTCGGAGAACGACGAGCATGTGGTCATAGGGTCTTAATACAATGCGGAAGCAAAGAACTCTAACCAAGAAATGCGTCGGAGAACGACGAGCATGTGGTCAGAGGATCCCTACCAACTATTATACTGATGTAACTCGATGTCAAGAATGTGCTTTCCAACCCGAGATGGAATTGGAGCTACCATATGACGGAGATGCTAAGTATTACAATGCAATTAAAGAAAATAAGTGAGAAGGCTGACAGTACTACTGTTCAATTTACAACATGATAGAGAATGCCTTGCTACGAACATGAATCAAGAGTTAAATAGTGCTGCAACAATATATTGAATCTCCTTCGCTGGATAATAAAGCTTAGATCAGAAACTCCACTATAAAGACCAACTTGACAATCTGATTTTTGACAGTCCTGTTTTTCACATGCATGAACAGCAGCCCTAAAACTCACTATTTTGCTCACAACTCACTCCAAACTCACTCGAATTTCACGAGACAGAATGCATAATGATCCTAGGATGATGGCGCCCAAGATTGAATCACAAAACTAACCCAAAAGACCTCATTTAATTTATGCACGAATTTCAAAGCAGTCTAAAAGGTACGGCCCTCAAGGAAGGGCGATTTGCTTTTAAAAATTCAATACATCATCAAAAAATCTGCAATTTAGAGGAAAGGGTCACCCCTCACAAACAAAGAGATAAAGGCAATACCCAAAATGATTCTTTTTGTATTTTTTGACTTGTGATTAAAAACAACAATCAGCTATAAAGAAGATGCAATTCCAGAATCTCACTAATATGCATTAACTGAACTACAAAGCCACACAGTGACTACAATGCAGAAATCTCACTACAAATCACTCAAACTACAACTACCTCATCACTAGTCACTATCTCTCAAGCAAGAAGCAATGCCAAGCTAGGAGGCTTACATTCCTCGAAGCAATCCCAAAGCCGTTCCGGCAGCATAACATTCCTGTAGACAAAAGATAACCAAGTGAAGACCCAAGATGTCCCTTTATAATTTGTGACCCTTCCAGAAACTTCAAGAAACCCTAATTCTTTTCCCTCCAAGAAAAGGCGTCACTTTCTTCAAGGCTTCATTTTTGACTTTAATGAAATTCATCTCTTCAATATAGGCGTCCAACTTAAAGCTTTAATTTGACCTTAATAATTATAAAATTACCTCAATGAGGCGCCACCCCTTAAAGACCACCTTTTAATACAACATTAAGTTATGAGATTAGGCCAAGGGGGTAATATAACATTAAAATATAATGTTATTTAAATGAAATGAACTTATCTCTCCGAAAATGCATCCCAAGGCCAAAATTGAACAAACCAACTGAGTCGACAGAAGAGGAAAGCCCACTGTGCCGAGACAATAGGATCACTACCAGAAATAGAATTTACTAAAAATAGTAAATTCGTGAAGGTGCTCGGAATGCCAAGAAAACACACCACTGCGAAGCTCTCTGAAAACCCATAAAGAATCCGTCATTCAATCATCAATTCACGAGCAATAGCAACCTCCAAAACATGAAACCCTAATTTCACCTTTCGAGTAGCCTACGGGTCTCCGGAATAGGCCAACGGTCAACTAGAAAGATCATGCTCGAGAAGGGGACATTACAGAACATTCAGAAGGCACAAAATCAACAAAAGTTGTATGCGGATCAGAGGAGAGTTGAGCGTTCTTTTGAGGTTGGGGATATGGTGCATTTGATGTTGCAGCCCTATCGCCAGTCTACTCTCAGGACGAGTGGTGCGGAGAAACTCAAGCCGCAGTACTACGAACCCTTCAAGATCATCAGGCGGGTAGGCGAAGTGGCTTATGAGTTCGACTTATTGGCAGGTAGCAGGGCACACAATGTATTTCATGTGTCACGCCTCAAGAAGGCATTAGGACATCGTGTTGTTCCTTCCACAGCTTTACCACCTCTGAATGATGAGAGGAAATTGATTTTGGTACCTGAGGCCATCTTAGATGTCAGAGAGAGACAGTTGTAGAGACGGGTCATCAGGGAATATCTAATTAAATGGAAGGACTTTCCGGTAGAGGACGCTACATGGGAGAGTGAGGACACTTTACAGCATCCGGAGTTGAGATTGCTTGGGGACAAGCAATTTCAGTGAGTGTGGAGTGTATTGTCCCCTTCTAGCTAGTCTTCCAAAAAATCAATGGATTAGCCTATCATGTCGACCATCGTCGGCTAATGGTTCTCGATAAAGGGTCACTTGGACGGGCACTTGGTCGTCAAATTGCAATGTTGATCTTCGAAGTATGGTGGCATGGTGAATTGTTGCGTTTGGCATGCTACTTGTGCTTAAATTTTTGATACTCACCTTTTATTTCACCATCTTTGGCCTAGGGACCATGTGTCTTTAAAATGAAGGGGTCACTTTATATTTTTCAGTTACTATTCATTCATGTTGGCGTTTAAATTCGCACCTCTGGAATGCGGATTTGAAAACGGACAGCTATGCACAGATAAACTGCTCTTCAAATTAAGAGGGGAAGCTCCCTCTTGCTGATGGTGTTTGAAAGAAAGTAAACTAAAACTAAGTTGCCTATCTTTTTGATCAGCTTAGAGCACAAGGTTTTTTATACACAAACGCCGCAGCTGAGATTTTCTGATAAGAAGTTCAACTACGACTAACTTAAACTAAAGACGTTCCTAACCTCTCAAGTAATACCAGAGCAAGAGAAGTTACAAATTAACAAGGTAGATTTTCTGACAAAAATACTTCAATAATCTCTCTTTCAACGAACACCTACATACTTCACTGCAAGCTGAAATAAAGATCATAAAAGTAGAACATAGATAACGTAAATCTGAGATTTTGGACCAAGGCAAAAGAGGCTCATGATTTAATTACTCAAATCTCTAAAACAAAGCTCACTACTAACATGCCTTGAACAAGAAATTGCAGCTAAAGAGGCTTGCAAACTTATTCTAACACAATAGAAAACAGCAATCACACTAACTCCTTGTTGGCTAAAGAAGCTCAACAATTTGCTTATCACAACACAAATGAACAATACTTGAGCAACAAATAGAAGGCACAATAGGCTCAGCGTTTTGTTCTCACTAGCACGGTTAAAAAAAACTAAATGAGCAAAGGCTCTTGTTGCTTAGAAGCGAGAGGGTAGAGAACCTAAAATCTCCTTTAGCTGCAATCTAGAGGGCTTGCTTTCGACAAACAGCTTTATTACTAAATCTAGAAAGAAGATAACATCTAAAACCCTAGAAAGCAGAAAAAGCAGGAAACGCAAACTATTACATCTTATCTTCTTTCTCTTCTCAAGGAATGGATAAGGATCATTCCAAGAATAGAAAGAAAGCGGGAAAGAAAGCTTCTAGAAGAAAGCTGTTTTAAAGCTCGATCACATCCGCTAGGAAGTCTGAGATTGTGTCCCGGTTCGGTGCATCTATACCATCAACAGCAAAACACCGCTTTTCAAGAATATCTTCGGCATCTGCAATAGATCTTAGGAAATCTTCAACCTCATTGGCCGCTTTTTCAAACTTTGCTGACATCGTTGAAATATGGCCTATCCTTCCGCCAACTGGATTGCAACTGTGAACAACACTCTGGAACTGATTTTGCACCTCCTCAAGTCCGATGTAAGAACCGTCTTCAAGACTGTACTGAGAGGGGATCCTCATAATGAATTGGTGATGAAAAGAAAGAGCTTCCAACCACCCTTTAATGCGTGGGTAGTGAATTCTTGGATATCCTCTCATAGAGTTTTAACTTTGAAAACATGGCGGCTCCCTCGAGGGCAAGTTTGTTTCTTGTGTTCTCTGGAAATTGCTGAATTGTAAGCCGTGTCTAAATCAGCAATGATAATCTCATGTCTCGGTTTTACTTCAGCCAATGTTTGTTCAAATCCTTGGATACCTTGACGTAGCTTATGAGCGCCTTCCCTTAACTGGAACATTTGTGCCAAGATCTCCCTTCCTCTGACAATGAAGCTCTCGATCCACTCCTGAGTCTCTTTCCCACATATGACCAGCTGTCTTAACTGATGGTGATCAGCTGGTGTCTCCAAGATCTGGGGCAGCAACTGGGTTGTTTGTGAAGAACCACGAACAAGGTTAGAAATGAAAAGCCTGAGCTGCTGATTTTCAGCCTTGAGGGCTGCCTTGTCTTCTCCATCTTTAAGCACTCTTTCTTGAAGGTTTTCGGATACAACTTTGAAGAGACTCAAATCTGCATGTCTGGTATTTCTACCGAGATTAGCCTTGACCATGACGAAATCATCCATATTTACCTCATCCCTATTCTTATCTTCTGGGGGCACTGCAGTCTCTATGACTATCTCGTTATCAGGATTCCTATCAAAGTGAACTTGCTTCTTTGCCTTCTTCTTAGGAGGTTCCTGATAGATATTATCGAGATCATCAACACTTACTTGATATGAAGGCCTTCTCCTAACCCTTCCTAAGGAGTTCTCAAGCCAAGACACAGTAGTATCTTTACTAACTTCCTCAGGAGGTACTGCTGCAATCTCTTCATTATCTTCGATATCAAGATCAATGTGAATTGGTGAAGAACCCGTCAAAGGTACAGAAACATGTGTTGAAGGTGGCTCCTCTGCTTCATTCTGAGGTACGGGCTCATCAGGAGGAACTTCTGAATCAACTGTAGGCTGCTCCTGTATGACTATGCCTGAGAAATCCAACCTTCTTTTTACATTTTTATTTGATCTACAACCTTTGACACCATCTTGAGACTGATTTTTATCCTTTCCCTTCGACTGTGCTCTGGAAGAAGAGGGAATTATCCTTGGCGGCTCTGCTACTGGAATGGAGTTCTTCTTTTTAAGCACTAAGAAAACCTTACTATGCTCAATGACTTGTCTTGTTCTGTCTTCGACTGAAAGAGATTCCTTGTTTGCCCAATTAACTTGTGGTAAGGGCTGATCCTCGATTCGTTTCTGAGTGTACATCGGGAGAAGCACATCTTCGTCATCATCAGAGAGCCCTTCTATATCTTCATTTAAGCAGTCTTTCATCTGATGGAGAGTTAGCCTGCTGTAACTACGCCTTCGCACTTCAAACTCATCTACACAATTAGCCCAAAAATCTTCAAGTGCGGCTATGTGATTATAGTTCTTCTCCAATCGGCCAGCGTAGACACCATGAGGATCAAATGATCGTCTCTCGCTGTAAGATTTGAGGCCGAATTTATCTAACTCTTCTCCAATTGTCCTGGCATCTGCAGCAGTCCTGCATGTATAAATACCCAACCCTAATGGAAAGTGAAGAGAGGGTTTCTTTCTATTCCTCAAGACTGTGTGGACATCGTGAGCCTGCCTCAAGAATTCCATGAAGATGACCTCATCTGACGGATACCTTGGCAACATGAGCGGGGCACCTGAATAACCATAGACCCTGAGATAGGTAAAGGTAGGAAACTGTATAAACCAATCCGCCCACTCCGCCATTGCTGCCCTGGCAACTGAAGAGATGCGGACGTGCAATTCATTGTCTAAGTATCGCGCTGTGTACATCAAGAATGCCTCGTTCACCCTTTTGTAGTGGTGCAACGACTTTGTGAATTCCAACTAGGGATAATAGTTATATATGTGTTGTATGCTCAACGATCCCTCGGTGTTCAACCCTCTGAATTGACCTTGATAGGCCACCAGGTAGACTAGGTATGACACCATGTGGAATACATGAAACTAGAAGTATTCTGTTATTTGCTGATGTAGGCAGTCACTAATCAAAGTAGGCCAATCATAGAACTCGGTCTTCTTCATGATGTGAGGTATGGCATAAAACATCCAAGATTGGAACTTGGTGGCATCTTCTGAGCCAATGACCCTGTTGAGCAAAGTGATGATGATGGCAAGCTCGTCCTTGAACTCCCCTTGCCCGACATTCTTGGGCAATGTTTTATGTTTTTCTTTCATCCATCTCTGTGCAATCTTCTTGCTATATTTATCTTTATGCATATTCCACATCCTTTCGCATTCATCCCTTGAAAGAGTTACGCTTTCAGGCCACGGGGGAATGGAAAAACACCTTTCGACCATATCAGGCTTTAGACTGCAAATCAATCTACCGTCTGCTGACTGGATCTCCCTAGTAGCCGGGTTGTAATGCTTAATGCAAGCGATTATGAACTCAAGGCTCTGAACTGATATAGGAATTGTGGCTGCTGCGAGGAGTCTAGAATGTCAGGGTTCTTGATTGAAATGTTGCCTCTCTCTCCAAGGCATGTAGATCGAACACCGGCTTGACATGATGCAAGTCGACTCCATTTGTTTTGATATAATTGTGAAAGAGCTGATTAGGACTTGAAAACATAGGAGTGTACTCCATTTCAGAAAACTCGAAGAATGACTGTAAGCTCACCTTGGTTCAAACAAGTCTTGAACAATTTCTATTTTTAGAATGCTGATTTTTGTGCTCCAACGGACAAATTTTTTGAGAATTTTTTCTGAGATATGGGTTTTGTTCAGAATGACGATACAAGACAACCCAGATCGTCCGTTTTTGAAAATCTTGAATTTTGGCTGAAAAAGCAGCAAACCCTAATTTCTTCAATTTTTTTCTGAAAAAAGGCGGCATCTGGTTTTGTTGAACAAGATTAGAAATGGAACCAGTTGATTGGATTTGCAAAACCACGGCGTTTGATCGAAAAGCAGCCAACCCTAGATTTTGAACTTTCTTGAAAAAGGCTGCGATATGGGTTTTCTTGAAGACTGATTGGAAAGGACCCAGATGGATGAAATTTGAATGCACTGAGGTTTTCACTGACATGCAAGATAAAAGCACTTGCTGCAACTTGATGAAGTTCTTGAAAAATTCTTCAGAAGATTGAGGCAAAAAGACCCAGATGACTGAAAAATGGAAAGCCTTGGCCTTCTACTTGAAAAATTTGATCTTCTGGAACAAGAAGAATGAAAAAGCAAGGGTTTATGCTTGCTGGTCTGAAAAATCTGATGTAAAACCAGCAACTATGGATTCTTGAATCACAAAAATTCTTCAAACTTGCTGCTCCAACTTTCTCCTCTGAAGGCTACCTGCAAAAATAATGAAAAATACATTGAAAAGAAGTGTTAAATAGACTTAGGGTTTGATTTAGGTTTTGCTTTCTTTTTTGCTTTTATTTTCAAAACCCTAAATCTCAGTCTCTTTGAACTTGGACGCCATTTTTCTCTTGTAATTTTGAAAATTTTGAAAATTCTTGAAATTTCTCTAAGGCATGAAACTTTGGGCGCCTTTCTTCAACAGGGGCGCCCACTTCTTCCAGTGTTAGTCAAAATTTTAACCTTTTCAACTTTCCTTCATTTTGACATGCTACTTTGCCTCTGATTTCCCGTTGACAGATTAACCCGACAGGCGAGCTGAAGGTTTCACGGCGGAGCTTGACGGATTCTGAGAAAGAAGTTCTGGAGGCATCTCTGGCGAACGACCTCATTTTGACCTCCGAATTCACGGGTGCACATTCCTTCCAGGGGCGCTCAACTTTTTCAGTGTTAACCATTTTCATGATTTCCGAGTTCTTCCTTCTCCCTTTGATCTTCTGATGAATCTTCGATTCCGGGAGCTGTGTAGATCCGACTGACTGTCTGAATATTTCGTTGGATAGCCAGACTGATTTTGGTGAGGCATTCTTGGATGCTACTTCTGCAAAATCCATCATTATGAGCTTCAAAAGTTTGGGCGCCCTTCCTCAACTGGGGCGCCCATTTTTCTAGACTTAGAAAAAATTTCAATTTTATTCATGTCTTTCACTCCTACAGGTGATCTTTGTTGAATTCGGAGTTTCGGGCGTCGGATTGATGGATGTTTGGGCTCGTTGCGAAGCTGAGAAGATTTCAGGAGAGGTCTTCTGGAAACAACTTTGCCAAAAAGTAGATTTCAGGTCCTCAAAAGCTTGGGCGCCCCTGGCAAGCTGGGGCGCCTAGTTTCACTAGAGTTAGTTTATTTTTCACATTTTTCACCTTTGCTTTCGGATTTCTCTTTTCAACTCTCATCAGACCCTCTGTTCAGCTCTTTGAATCTGATGACTGCGAGCTCTGTTTGTCGTGCTGGATAGCTCACTGGAAAGCCTGTTGCATTCTGAAGACATCTCGTTATAACTTTGACTGCAAATTCATCTGTTTGAACCCTTGAAAAGTTGGGCGCCCTTCTTCACCTAGGGCGCTCAGTTTCTCCAAACTTAGAAAAAAAAATTACTTTAATCTTCTTCTTCGAGTTTCAGATCTTCATTCTATATCTTCCACTTTGACTCGAATTTGCCGGAGAATGGATTGTCAGATGCTCTGACGGGGATATCCATCGCGAAGCTGACTGAATACTGAGCAACTTCCATTGGAGGTCCAAAACTTAATTCACTCATCTGGTGACCAAAAAAGGTGGGCACCTTTCTTCAACAGGGGCGCCTAAACTCAGCAGAGTTAGAAAATCTTCATGACTTTTCAATTTTCTTTCTTGTTCTTCGTGCATGTTCATCGTTTCACCTTCTGCTGAAAGTTTGAATGCTGAAACTGACGCCTGGCAGCCGAATGACCTCCATTGATGACCTCCGAGCTCCAGATATGCTTCTGAAAAGCAAAATAGACCCAGTAGGGCAAAACTGATTATTTTAAGATTCTGACTGCACCAGCCTGATATGGACGCATTTTGAGCCAATCAAAATCAGTTCGGACCCTGTTGGACCAACTTTCTATTTTTAGAAATTTTCTATTTTTAGAAAATTTTGCTAGAATCCGTTTCGAGAGAAACCCAGAAAAACCCAAAAAACGTTACTAATTTTAGAAAATTTCTAAAAATAGCAGTTTTCCTAAAATTTAGGGATGAAAAACTGAGATCTGGGTTTTGTAGATTAAGCTGCTCTTAGTAGACCCAGATCGTCAGATTTTGAAAATTTAGCGTTTTAACCCCTCATGCAAGACCTGCACACCCACCCAAATTTTGACCTTTTTGACTGATTTGACAAGACTTTTACTCATTTCTTCAAAATATCTAAGTGTAACAAAAATTTTAATTTTGGGGTACAACAATTCATAAAGTGAAAATTGTTATAACTTAAGTGAATAGTGCTCACTTTAATGAATAGTAATTTCAATGCAAAAACATATAACTAGAGGGGAAAAGTTCGACCCTCTTCATGCACTTGGTTATTTTGCTTCATTGACTTGGGAGTTAGGTTTGGAGAAAGAGGGAGGCTAGGGTTTCCTGATTTCTTGCAGTGGGTAAGCTTGGAGGGGGCTTAGTTTTTCATTTGGAGCTGCTTGAGGGTGTGAAGCACCACCTTAAGGTTGTTGGGTTGAATTTGAATGCACATTTGGAGACATTAAGAGCTGATTGGCAAAGTTTTTGAGTTGATTTCTGAGTGGGGTTGGCAACCATCGACTTCAACATTGTTTTACTAAGGGCTGCTTGCATTTTGAAGCATTTTGGGACTGATTTGAGGAGCTACAGCCAACCGCCTCTCTCTTGAGGGTTTCATCAGCAAAAAAGGAATAAAACGCATCTCATAAGAGGCTGCTATCACTCCAAAAAGGGGCGCCCTAGTCCTAGGAGGCCTCCCATTCCGGATTTAGAGTGGAGAAATTAGTATTTCAACTGGTGTGAGTAATTTGTTGGGGTTTGTTACTATAGCAAATCACTATTCACAGTCATGTATGGCTGTAAGTAAAAATATGGTATAAGATATATGTAGTTTTAGATCTACTGTAAGTTATCTATTGTATGCATCTTATTATGTAATGAAGAAATCATATTTGGCCACTAAATTGAGCAATGTACTCAAGGTTGTTTCAGTAGTTTAGTTTATTTGAAGTTCCCATTGCATGTATATGCTTGTTGGTACTTTTTGCATTATTGGAAAACAAACTCAAAAACAAGAAGGAAGAGATAAAAACTAAAAAATCAGAAAAATCAGACCTACAAAACTCAGTGAAAACAATTTCAGTAGAGTGGTGGAACACTACAGTATTTCAACACTTTCACATGTACGGACACCGTAAAGTTGATTTGCACGTTGATTGCGCAAGCATCTCCCACGTTACAAAGTGAAATGTTTCCAAACTTGGAATATATTTTGCACTTTTTGTTATTTGAAAATCCCCTCCGTCATGAAGTATCTTTTTCAGCATCTTTCATCATAGAATGTTCTGCTTAGAATTTCAAGCTTACATTTTGATACCTGGTACTGGCCAACTGCCATTGACGATCTTGGATTTCCTAACTTTTCTCCTAAAAAAGTGAAAACTACCCACCAAGCTTAAACTGACTTTTGACTGAAACTGACTTCACCACTATGATTGTGATGTGAAATAAGCTAATCAAAATTAATTTCAGCCAATTCTGACAAGTTTCAATTTTTAGGGTTTCGTAATGTGAAATAGGGGTGTAGAAACCCTAATTTTCAATTTTTCTCAAATTTCACTAGTATCTTCTTGACACCGAACTAACTCAAAGTCCATACTTCATTTGCCCAAAAACTATGTTTTGACATCATTTTAGCAAGGTTTAGACCATTTTAAGCAAAATGCCTTAATGAAGCAAAAAATTTGGTTTGGGTACAACAGTGATAACAGGTTGCACTACTTTATTGTCTTCAAATTATCACATCCTTATACTAGAAACATTGAAAAGAGAAATCTATATACTTTAATAATAATGTTAGAACAAAAAACATTCAATTCAGATTTTATTGTCCAAATCATAAGGATCAAAATGAACTATTAATGTTACATTCATAATTTGATCCCAATTTAAATTAAAATAAATTGGCACTTGGTGAATAGGTATTTCATCAATAACAATAAAAATAGTTAAAGATGTCAGGGATGGTCATAAACTGGAGATTGTTAAACACCGCCTATTTGGTTTTTGTCACCATGGGCTCATCTTGGATCAGCTGTTTTACTCTAAAAGAATCCTCTGATTGTAACATTTCCACCATTTAACATGTATTACTTTTCATTTTTTCAGAAAGAAATAAGAATTTTTTTAAAAATGGTCACTTTAATAACTCAGCCAGTGTTCTTGTTGGTTCATCACTCCACAAGAAGATCTCATTTGAGTGAACAAAGGATCCCTATTTCCACCTTTTAACATGTATTAGTTTACCTTTTCTTCAGAAAGAAATTAGAATTTAAAAAAAAATCACTTAAGTAACTCAGCCAATGTTCTTGTTGGTTCACCGTTCCACAAGAAGATCTCATTTTAGTAAACAAAGGATCCCCAAAGATTTTAGTCAGGCATTTCAGGTTCACCTATATAATAACAATTTTCACTCCTTTCTGATAAATTTTTCCAATAATCATACACCATGTTTTATAGTTCATTCACATATTTTATTTGCCATCTCAAGTTATCCTGAATGAGCTATCAGAATTTGATAAAGTGAATTTGTTAGAAAGACACAACTAAACATTGAATTAAATGTAATACACAAATGCCACTATTTTTTTTTTTATTAAGTTCAAAATTTTATATGTGATCATGCAATTCATCGGGGTCCTCAATTTTGGTTGATTAATGAAAACCAGCCTTTGATAGTGTAATGTCCCCTTCTCATCAGTGATCTATTTTGACACTCATCAGCCTATTCCGGAAGCCTGTAGGCTCGCTTGAGGTAAAATTAGGATTTCCAAGTTCAGAGGTTCTATGGCATTTCAAGGAGTTTACTATTTATAGTAAATTATATTTTTGGCAGTATGCAGTTATCAGTCTTCAAGGTCTTCATTTTCAGTTGGAGCATTTAATGTAATTCAAGTCTGGCTTCTAAAGGTTTTATTTTGGTGAATAAAGGCATTAATGTTATAATTTGCAGTTGACCCCTTGGCCTAGGAGAACAACTTTAAGTTGTGTTTAAAAGAGGGACTTGGAAGGAGGACGCCTTCATGAGGTGTTTATATATTTTAATTATTGTCTAATGACTTGGGAAAAGTGGATGCCACTTTTAAAGAGATATTTTAAAAAATAAAGTGAAGTTCATAATGGTGCAAAAAGGGATGCCATCTTGAGAATTAATTATTTTTGGAAATTTGAAAAGACTCTTGTGTCTTTTGGTGTGCTTTCTCAGGAATTTGAAGAGTTTTGTGAGCTTCTATATAGTGAAGGTTTTGCTCCAGCCTTGGCATCCATTATGCTTATCATATTGTTATGCTGTCGGAATGACTTCAAGAATTTAGCTTCGAGGAATGCTTACCTCTTAGCATTTATCCAATTTTGTGTTTGAAAGATAACACCTAGTTGGTTTTGGGACTGCTTCTCATCTAGACTAGCAGATTGAATTCGAATGTTGAAGAATTTTGGAGTTTTATCAATTTTGAAGTTGTTGGTTCATCTACAGCTGAAGGTGGGTTTTGCATACAGCTCTTGGAGTAAATTTATTTTGCTTGTGGGTATCTTTCCTATCTATTTCTACACCCAAGGCGACCCCTTCTACCAATTTGCAGATTTTAGTTTGGAGTTTTTGATTTTTACTTGCCAAATCGCCCCTCAAGAAGGCCGTACCATTCATGGTGCATTGGGAATCGTGCAGGAAATTAATTCTAAGTTTTTGTTGCTGTTTCTTCATCTGATTTTGGGCACCTATCTTCCAGCAGCACATTGGTTTTCATTTCACGCAAATCGGAGGTATTTTGAGTGAGTTGTGAATATTTCTTTGAATTTCACAGTTGCTGATCAAAATTTCCAGAATCTCAATTTTATATCAGACTTTATTATATTTCAGTTTTGGCTTTCTTTCATCATTGAAGAGCTAAAAAACATTGAAATAATTCATTCTCCTCTTCTTAGCATTGCTCTCTATTATTGTAATTTGTAATTTGCAGATTTCATGATTGTACGGTTGAGATATAGTAGTACTAATCCAACTATTTACTTTCTGCAATTACTTTTTTAAATTTCCATATTAATTACCCCTAGATGGTTTACCGCCAATGTGGAGAATGAACATTGTAGCTCTCATTGTACCCACTCTCAAGTGGTGAATCCCCACTTTTAAGTGGATGCCCGCCGCAGCGGATGAATTAGATAGATGTATCTTCATGGCTGGTTATCCGCCTATTTATTTCAGTTTAATTAACAACTCCGTCATATGTTAGCACCTCGCCCTCAGTGGGATCTTGAGTGCACATTTGTCAGAACCCTGGTGGTTCTCTGATTCAAACCCTAGTTGATTTTTGAAGGTTTTTGCAAATTTTCGATTTTTTTTGTGTTTTTGAGGTTTTAACAGACAAAAGTGAAATTTGCGATTTTTCTAGAATTGCTTGAAAAATTCATAAAAAATATATAAAGGCATTAAACGTTTCAAAACTTGCTTAAGAACCAAGGCGCATCATTATATTCAATTCCCAGAGCAATTACAACGCCAAAACTGAAGGTAGGAAACAATACATGAATTTTTTTAAATAAAAACCTGGTATTTTAATGGCGGCTGCTGTAGCTGGTGATAGTACGGCCAGAATTTAATAAGGATCTCCTCCGGCTTGAATCTCAAATGCAAATGTTCCAGAATACCAAGCGCCCAATGTGAAATCACCAAAAAACAGAGAATGAAGGCGTTTCCTCAGAAGGTTGACAAGTACGGCCTGAAAGTACAGATGTACGGCTGTCTGCAGCAATAATGAATAATGTACGGCCTTTGGAAATGGTGCCCAATCTCAAATGAATGTCCTCTGGAAAGTGCGCCTTGACTGCTAGATGAATGATCTCTGCTGAATGCTGATGAATCTCTGTCTGACTAAAAGATTAAGCTCAATCTGTGACTTCTGGATGAAATCACCAAGTGCAATCTTCAGCTGGTATCTCACAGCCTCAGTATGCCTGATCTCTGAAGAGGTTACGTTCTCCAGAAACGATGTTTGCCAGAAACCCTAGGGTTTGCAAACTCCAAAGCTCAGATGCTCAGAAGACAAAATTGAATAATAAACTTGATAGTTCGATTTTGCCTTGGGAAGAACAATATATTCTTCTTTGAAAAGTTCGACCTAATTCTCCATTAAAATAATCATTTAAATTAATGATTTAATTTTCACTTTGGACTTAGGAGAATTTATTTAATTATTGGCGTCCCTTTTTAATGAGCATTAAATACTCATTAAATCACATTTTAATAATATAATATAAAGTATAATTAAATACTTTATAACTTAGCCAAATAATTAAATATTTTAATATTTCAATAAAGTGACTTTATAATAAAGTCAAATTATTAAATATTTAATAACTCAGTAATTACTCCTTATTTCTCCGTCAAATCAAACAATTACTGAACCGGGTCGAATCTGAGCTAAATCACTGCACCAGGTGCCCTGCCCGAAATAGCAGCTTCCGTCTGACCTAACTTTCTAAAAATAGAAAGTTCTCTGAAAAGACTCTTGGAAGATTCTGCGAAGGCCCAAACCTGACACACTGCAAACTGGAGCTAACCAACACTGAGCAACTGCCAAAAAGGATCCTCTGAACACTCCTGTCAGCCTACGAGGATCAAATGATAGGCTAACCTCGTCACCAGCTGTGCTGACTAGGATGGGGACATGACAACATTCTTGACGTTGAGTTTGTCTCATTTCAAGTATTGTTTTTAGTTTCTCCACCATATGATAACACCTATCCTTCCTTGGGATTGAGTGTGCATTCTTGGTGTTGAGTTCTTTCAAGCTTGGATTTCCATTTTTGATGCTAACGCTAATTCAATTGGCGAAGTCTTGATTGTGAGTGAAAAATCTATCGAAAAATTGGTAAGCATATTTCAGATAGCTTTGAAATTCGTGTTTATAAAATATTAGAAACTGAAGGCTGTAATTCATCCACAGTGAACAGTTATAGAAAAAAAATCAAGATTCGAACATTTCAACTTAAAGCTGAAATTGGCATAATGAACCTCCTCACTTTTGTTAAGAGAACACCCCTAAATAGATCTACTTGGCTATTTCATATATAGTCCTATGCAATTTTCTTTTGTCTTTACTTATATAAGTTGCATTTATTTTGAACAAGAAAGGGTTACAAACTACAAGACTATGCAGGAACAGTTCTACCTCAACATGGATATGATACACACTGACAGGTATCCAAAAGACTTGAGGTCTCAATCTACATGCTCTCAGAACTTTGTATGCTTGTCTTGCTGGGATTGCCACCTCTGGTTATGTTGTACCCCAAAATTAAAATTTTTGTTACACTTAGATATTTTGAAGAAATGAGTAAAAGTCTTGTCAAAACAGTCAAAAAGGTCAAAATTTGGGTGTGCATGTCTTGCATGAGGGGTCAAAACACAAAATTTTCAATTTCTGACGATCTGGGTCTGCTAAGAGTATCTTAATCTACAAAACCCAGATCTCAGTTTTTCATCCCTAAATTTTAGGAAAACTGCTATTTTTGAAATTTTCTCGAAATTGTAACGTTTTCTGGTTTTTCTGGGTTTTCGAAAAGGATACTGGCAAAATTTTCTAAAAAATAGAAAGTTGGTCCAACAGGGTCCGAACCGATTCTGATTGGTTCAAAATATCGTCCATATCGGTAGTGCAGTCGGAATCTCAAAATAATCAGTTTTTCCCTACTGGGTCTAATCTGCTTTTTCAGAAGCGTATCTGGAGCTCCGAGGTCATCAATGGAGGTCATTCGGCTGCCAGGCGTCAAAATCAACACTCAGGCGTTCAACAGAAGATGAAATGATGGACATGCACGGAGAACGAAGATGAAGTTGAAAAATGATAAAATTTTCTAACACTCGTGACTTTGGGTGCCCCTGTTGAAGAAAGGCGCCCATCTTTTTAGGGCACCAAATGTCAGAATTAGGGTTTGTGCCTCCAGTCAATGTTGCTCAGTTCTCTGTCAGCTTCGCAACGAATTCAACGGCGTAGTCATCAGGCGATCCAGTCATCCGGAATTCAAAGCTGAATAGGGAGGTTCCAAATAGATGTCAGAACGAGAATTTAAAAAGATCAAAAATTGACTAAGTGTTGAGATTTTGGGCGCCCCTGGTCAAGAAGGGCGCCCAGCTTTTTGAAGGCCCTGATTCAGCCGTTAGGGTTTGAGAATATGCTTGTTCTTTTCAGAGCTCAGCCAGCTTCGACGTGCCTGTCTCCGTCAGATCATCCGACTGCTCAATCTTCAGCAAATTCAGATCAAAGATGAACATACAGAACGAAGTTTCAGACTCGAAATTGAAAATCAATAAAATGGCTAAGTCTGGAGGAATTGGGCCGGTGAAGAAGCGCCCAAGTTTCAGGGGTCCCAACGGATGAATTTGCGGGCGAGTGTCTAACGAGGTCTCTTCTGATGATCCACTTTCCAACAAGATATTGCACGTCAATCGGATGTGCAGACTAGATCTGAAGCACCAAACAGAGCGGCAAGGCTAAAAACCAAAGTTTGAAGCTGACATAGAAAAAGTGTAAAAAATGACTAAGTTGGGGTGAAATGCCCCCGCCAAGATGAAGCCCAAGCTTTTGAGGACGAAAATCTACTTTTCGGCAAAAGTGTTTCCAGAAGACCCCTCCTGAAGTTTTCTCAGCTTCGCAACGAGCCCAACCATTCATCAAACTGACACCCGAAACTCCGGATTCAACAAGGTCATCTGCAGGAGTGAAAGACATGAATAAATTGAAAAAATTTCTAAGTCTGGTAGAAGTGGGCGCCCCAGTTGAGGAAGGGCGCCCAAACTTTTGAAGCTCATAATGATGGATTTTGCAAAAGTAGCATCCAAGAAGGCCTCACCAAAATCAGTCTGGCTATCCCACGAACCATTCAGACAGTCAGTCGGATCAGTGTTGCTCCCGGAATCGAGGATTCGTCAAAAGATCAAAGGGAGAAGGAAGAACTTAGAAATCATAAAAATGGCTAACACTGTAAAAGTTCGGAGCCCCTAGAAGGAAAAGCCTCCCGTGAATTCGGAGGTCAAAATCAAGTTTTTAGCCGGAGGTGCCTCCAGAACATCTTCTTCAGAATCAATCAGGCTCCGCCGTGAACCACTCAGCTCGCCTGTCGGGTAAACCAATCAACGAGAAATCAAAGGCGAAGTTGGAGGTCGAAATGATGAAAAGTTGAAAATGTCAAAATTTTGGTTAACACTGGATGAAGTGGGCGCCCCTGGTGAAGAAGTGCGCCCAACTTCTCATGCCTTAGAGAATTTTTTTTGAGATTTTCAAAAGGTTTTCAAAATTGCAAAGTGAGAGAAGATGGCGTCCAGACACATTGAACATAGATTTTAGGGTTTTGAAATAAAAGCAAAAGAAAGCAAAGCAAAAACAAAACCCTAAGTCTATTTAACATCTTTCTTTTATGTTATTTTCATTATTTTTGCAGGTAGCCTTCAAGGGAGAAAGTTGGAGCAACAAGTTTGAAGAAATTTTTCAAGATTCAAGAACGTAGCTTGCTGGTTTTTCATCATATTTTTCAGATCAGCAACATAAACCCTTGCTTTTTCAAGCTTTTTCATCCAGAAGATCAAACTTTTCAAGAAGAAGACCAAGGCATTCCATTTTTCAATCATCTGGGTCTTTTCTCTTCAATCTTCTGAAGGAAATTTTCAAGAACTTCATCAAGTTGCAGCAATGCTTTTATTTTTGCATGTCAGGGAAAACCTCAGTGCTTTCAAATTTCAACCATCTGGGTCCTTTCCAATCAGTCTTCTGAAGAAAACCCATATCACAGCTTTTTTCGAAAACCACTAGGGTTGGCTGCTTTTTCAATCAAACGTCAGAGTTTTGCAAATCAAATCAACTGGGTCCATTTCTAACGATATTCTGAACAAAACCCAGATGCCAGCTTTTTTCGGAAAAATTGAAGAAATTAGGGTTTGCTGCTTTTTCAGTCAAAATTCAAGATTTTCAAAATCGGACGATCTGGGTTGTCTTGTATCGTCATTCTGAACAAAACCCATATCTCAGAAAAAATTCTCAAAAAATTCGTCCGTTGAAGAAGAAAAATCAGCATGCTAAAAATAGAAAGTGTGCAAAACTTGTCAGAATATAGTCGAGTTTACAGGCAATCTTCAAGGTTTTCGGTATGGAAAACACTCCCATCAAATTCAGAGCCAAACAAGTGTTGTATCATGATTATCTGAACGGATGAGGTTGAAAAGTACGTTTTCAATACCACCATGGACTGAAAACTTCATCATCTCAGCTGAAGAACGAAAGGTGGTGTAATATGAGAAAGAGGAAAGGTATCGGAAAAGAGTGTTGCAATACTCTTCTGATGGAAATCAAGAGAGGTGTCAAAAGCATAAAGTTGCAGAGCCGCCAAGTTATCAATAAGTTATCTTTTTGGGCAGCAATGTTTGCGAGAATAGAACTCATAAAATAGTTGAAAAAGTGAAAGATTCTCTAAGGGCGAAGAGATCTTGGAGAATCAGAATATTGCCTTAGTTGGCATAGATGCACCGAACCGGGACACAATTTCAAATTTCCTAGCGGATGTGATCGAGTTTTAAAGCAGCTTTCTTCTAGAAGCTTTCTTTCCCGCTTTCTTTCTATTCTTGGAATCATCCTTATCCATTCTTTGAGGATAGAAAGAAGATAAGATGTAATAGTTGGCGTTTCCCGTTTTTCTGCTTTTTAGGGTTTTAGTTGTTATCTTGTTTCTAGATTTAGTAATAAAGCTTGCTTGCTGAGCAAGCCCTAGATTGTGAAAGCAAGGAGATTTTAGGGTTCCCTACTCCTCTGCTTCTCTATAAATAAGAGCCTTTGCTCATTTAGTTTCTTTAACCGTGCTTATGAGAACAAAACGCTGAGCCTATTGTGCCTTCTATTTGTTGCTCAAGTATTGTTCATTTGTATTGTGATAAGCAAATTGTTGAGCCTCTTTAGCCAACAAGGAGTTAGTGAGATTGCTGTTTTCTATTGTGTTAAGAATAAGTTTGCAAGCCTCCTTAGCTGCAATTTCTTATTCAAGGCATGTTAGAAGGGAGTTTTGTTTTAGAGATTTGAGTAATAAAATCATGAGCCTCTTTTGCCTTGGTCTAAAATCTCAGATTTCCGTTATCTATGTTATGCTTTCATGATCTTTATTTCAGCTTACAGTGAAGTGTGTAGGTGTTTGTTGAGAGAGAGATTGTTAAAGTATTTCTGTCAGAAAATCTACCTCGTTAATTTCTAACTTCTCTTGCTCTGCTATTACTTGAGAGGTTAGGAACGTCTTTAGTCTAAGTTAGTCGTAGTTGAACTTCTTATCAGAAAATCTCAGCTGCGGCGTTTGTGTTTAAAAAACCTTGTGCTCTAAGCTGATCCAAAAAGATAGGCAACTTAGTTTTAGTTTACTTTCTTTCAAACACCATCAGCAAGAGGGAGCTTCCCCTCCTAATTTGAAGAGCAGTTTATCTGTGCATAGCTGTCCGTTTTCAAATCCGCATTCCAGAGGTGCGAATTTAAACGCCAACAGGTTATTTGGATACTCCTAAGTGCATGTCAGATACATGTTGAGACAGATCTGTGCTAGTCATAGATTTTTACTAGCTCCTGCAGCTAGCAGAGAGAATTGAGTTATAGTTGCCTAACTTTTTTGAGCCTTCCATGCACTACAATCTTATAGAAGTTAAAATTATAACATCAGGTGCAACTGTTATATTTGTATATTTGATATTATTGTCTTAGTTTACATATCTGTAAAATGTCATTTGCCAATGTTCCATATGCATTCAGCTACCCACACTCACACTTAAAGCCCAAATTGATGTGGGCTGTAAATTGCACTTCTTGGCACAGTTAACAATGATTATGCAAGCACTTTGAAGAACTCCTATTGCTTTTGGTTTAAGGTTCCAAACAAGCATGAAAGAATGATATTATCCAAAGAAAGAGATTTGGTTTATTGCATACAGATGGAAGAGAAAAAATAGTCATACCATGGGCCTTGCAGGGTAGTTAAAAGAAACATCCAGGAACTTAATATGGCCTTCCATTTCTTGCAATCTCAATCCTGCATAAGAAAAGGAAGTTTTACCTTTATGTCTGACAAGAATGACATTCCTATTTTCATATAATGTTATAAATCCACCATCAATACATATAAAAGGGGTTTGTTACTGTTAATGTTGTTTAAATTAAAGCAAATTCCTGTTGCACAATGGTGCATGTAAAGTGATAGGTATCAGACAAAAACCAGAAATGGCATTTGTCAACAGTCAAAGCACCTATTTAACTCCAATTAGAAAATATTTTAAAACCTTACAAAGACTGTTAGTTCTGTTAACTCTTTATAACTTCATGCGATGTTCAATACCTTGCATTGGCATATCACAAAATGGAAAAACACCTAAAACAGATGTTTGTGAAACATTACTGACCTCCTAACAATGGAACAACTTACAAATGATCATTATATTAGCACTCTCCCATAAAAAATCAATACAAAGCAGTATTGGCGAAAACCTCAACAAAAGACAATAGAAATGTATAGGAAATGCTGAGAACAAGAAACAATCACACAATGATCTCAATAATTGATGAAAGACATGTGAATTACATCTTCCCTGGTCCTCCAAATTTCCTTATATTAAACTATGAATGCTTTGCAAAAAAAGTGATAACCAGTGATTTACAGATACAAATCCTGTGAATACAGATTTGAACCAGAAACACAAATTAGTTGTTGTGGCAAGTTGTGTTAGATTCTAGTCCAAAATGGCTACTCAACTGTAAATATTTTCTCACAACAAATTGTCATACTTAACACAACCAGTTTGACACCTGCTGACTACAAATCTTATCCTACTTTGCATTTAATTAGAGATGTCACTTATTGAGGCAGCAAGAACTATGCTAGTTTTAACTACTAGTCCCACAAATATAGCTAAGGAAAAATATCTAAATCATTGGTGTATACAGTATACCTATTAGTTTGTATGTGTCTCAAGCAATTTTCTCATACTTGAGCTGGTACAGGTCTGCATCTTGGAATTAGCAAATGTATATATGCTATTTGAAAGTGAGGAAATTGCAATGTTGCAGCATCAAGCTTCAAAATCAAAATGGTCACCCAAGAAAACCTAAAGAACAAAAACCAGGCGGAAAAATGCACAGAAAAAGTAAGCAAATACAGAGGAGCAAAACATCAACCAAAAACAATTCAGACATCATTTTTCAGGAGTTGTCATTTTGTCAAGGTTTTGCCATTTTGTGAGTAAGCAAACAGCTTACAGACCTGGAGGAGCTGAAGCAATCATCCTCACATTTCTTGACTCACTTGTTAACACCTTTTTCCGCTGTATCTAGGATTTTGTATGTCTGACCCATCTTCAGATGCCTAAGGGGTTTCTTCAAAAGTGCCCCTATTAAGTTCATTCATGTAATGTCCCTTGCAGGTGTAAACAACTTTTAGCTTCTTTTAATTCCTATAGGCTATTTGGGATGTAAAGAAGGGAAAAAATAATTAATTAATTAAGTTGTCTACATAAACAGATTTTTCAGATGACTTACATTAAATTAATTATTTTATTTAAGTTGAAAGATTTAAATTTTTAAAAATGACATTATGGGACCCAAGATATAAAGTTAAAATATAAAGTCACTTTTGGTGGGAAAATAAAATATAACAGGAAATAATATTCAGGGTTACACGGGGACGCATCCCCTACGCCAAAACCCATTGTCCCCGTCCCCTACTGTCCCCGGGACAGGGGGACACAAAAGGGACGTCCCACTGTAGTCCCTGAATTAGCCCAATCAGTAGGAAACGCCAGGAAATGTCCCCGGCCATTTGGGGACGGTTCCTCGTCCCCGGTACGGATGGGGGACGTTGGAAACGTCCCCCATTGTACCAAGGACGGCTAGCTCTCCCCCACAGGCTGGGAGGTTCCTAAGGTTAAAAAATAATTAAAAAAAACGATTATTTAATTTTTATTCCTCCTTTCTTAATCGCGCAGGGCCCACCATCTCTCCCAATGTTAAAATTTTTCCCTAAAGTCCAAAGCAAACATAATATTAACATTTTTATTTTATGCTCATTCTCACGCAGGCGAATTTGTTGATAGTCTTGAATCGAACCTTTCACAACTGCAAAAATTTAAAGTTTCTAATAGCAAGAAAGATGAACAACATTGTGATAAGAGATTTTATTAAATTTGGATTTTCATGTTTGAACTTTGAGACTTTTGGATACATGTTTGAGACATTTGGATATTGGTAGACCATGGTTTTATTGATGTTTGATACTGTTGTTATAAATTTTATAATGCTTTAATGACATTTCTTATGCTATTATAGTACTACTCGCAATTTATTTACATATTGATACTGTTGTTATCAATTATTAATTTATTGACATATCTATCTCTCTTTCCCTCTCTCTCTCTCTCTCTCTAATATATTAATAAATTTTGAAAAAATCATATATATATTTGTATGTTGACGTCCCCTACCGTCCCCTAAAAATTGCCCCTTAGGAAACGTCCTGGAAACGCATCCCCTGTCGTCCCCCCGTCCTGAAGAGCACAAAGATATATTGAGAGGAGGGGGGGTAAATCAATATATCAACAAACTTTTACCCTCTCAACATTAATCAACTTCAAACTCTAACACAAAATCAACTATGCAAGAATATCACAATATGAACAAGTTGACACCAAAATTTTACGTGGAAACCCTTGCGGGATAAAACCACGATACAAATAATGTACTTTGTGAATTATATAAGTTTTTACAAAGAATGTAAGCACCAACCTACTTGTATCACCAATTTTGTAGTTTAGTAGTCACCAACCTACAAGGAGCACCAACCCCTAATGTTCATAAGCACCAACCTACTGGAGGCACCAACCCCCACTTGCCAAGCACCAACTTAGCAAAGATAATAATACCAAGAATAATGCTCCACCTTCAATGTTGCTTCCTCAACAGATGATGGACAATTCTGCTCAAACAACCTTCTGCTATACTCTTCTCTATGGATCTATCATATATTCCTCTTTACAAACTATGTCTTCTTCAACTTGCACCAAATCTGCATAAACTCCTCTTGGACTGTCTTCGAATTACCTTCACAACTCTCTTCTCAATCTGCAATGAGCTCTTCATAAATCTGCTCAACTCTACCTCATATATCTGCATATATTGCCTTTAGATTTGCTAGTGTATATATATGATTTTCATTTTAACTTCACACACACTTGAACTCCTTAATATTTATTCTTCATACATCTCACTTCAATATTTCCTTCATACAAATCTGTCTTCTATATTTTCTTCACATGCTTGTGTTGGTGTTTATAGGATAGATCATCTAATCTCCACTGATTCCTTCAAATCTGATTTGCCTTCTCAAACTCTTCTTGTAAATGACATATTCTTCAATCAATCTACTTAAATTTGCATGCACTTTCATAAAACTCTCTCTATGCTCACAACTTCTTCATGAAGCTGCTGATAAGGCCTTCAAAAATCTACTATAAGACAGCTCATAAATCTGTTATAATATTACATATAATCCTTCATAAACTTGCTCTAAATTCCTTTACAAATCTGCTCCAGATCCCTTCCTAAATCTGAATGTATTTCCTTTATAACTTTGCATATATCCTCTTCTTAAATCTCCACATGAGATGCTGGTATAAGAATGATGTTTTCTTTTACATATCACATACTCTTCTTAATCTGCACTTTTAGATGATATTCATTTCACGTCCTGCTGTTCTGTTTTACACAGCCTTCCACTCCACACCTGATTTTGTTCTAAAGATATAGCATTTATCCACACAGCACACTTTTTGATCATTATCTTTTGAGCATTATGATGCTTCTTAATGAGTCTTGTGATGCTCTAATCTGATTCATATATTTCAACAATGATATTTACCTTGACATCAATGACAATATGTCTTTTCATGTTTGACATCAATGACAACATTTCCAACACGTCCCCGTCCCCGAAACGCCGTGGAACATAGATAATATTTCATTATTTCCAAAAAGTCTATAAAAGGGGAAAAAGAGGTGATGAAATTCACTCTTGGCATTTTCATTTTTAAAACCCCAATTGTGGAGATTGAGTAATTGTTCAACTTCTACCCTAGGATGAAAACCCTACTACAAAGATTTGTTTCAAGGATGAAAACCCTCCTAGCCAATTCATGGTGGATTCATACAAGATTCACAAGTGTGCAAAAAGTTTATGAGGATTCTGAAGATTTATGTTGAAGTATTGAAATACCACTTCCAAATTCGTGGTAATTCCTAGTGAGTTTGAAGAATGAAGATATATTTTATTTGCAAGCAAATATGAATTGAATATCTTGAATGAAGTGCTTGGTGGCTGCCATAATCCACACAATCTAACCATAACATTTAAGACAAGACCAACTACAAGAAAACTATGTTACCGGTTCAGCCCCTAGACAACCCGGATCCCAATCCAATCCAGCCTGGGTTTAGCGTTTGGATCCAATCCCCTATGGGTTTAGGTAGGATCCCGCCCACAATTTGTAGGACCACCTTGAACAAACCCGAGCAAACTCAAGTGAATTTGGGTGCATTTTGCGGAAAACAAGTGAATTTCGCCTTTTTCAATTTTTTTTTTTTTAAATTTTTTTGACTTTTTTCTACTCTAAAATGTGGCATTTGCCCCCCAAACCCTAAAATGGTGTGCATTGTAATGTCCCCGTTTTAGGGTTCTCTTGCATTGCAGTTGACTCTAACATTCTGGGTGGGTGTTTGTCTTGACCGAAGGCTTATTTGATGTTACCAATGAGCTTAGATGGTCTAGTGGACTCAAATAATGCTTTTCGATATAATTTTTGGCTTTTGCTTGACCTACGCAGTCAGTTTCAATTCTAATGCATTTCGACCGTTTCCGCAATTTATTTAATTAATTTTACTAAGGTTGCTATTTTAATTAAAATATTTTAATGGGCACCTTAGTGATATAGCTCGTTGGAATCGAGATGGAAAGTTTAAAATGTTGGGACATTGAAAAGCGACTGTCGGGAATAATTAAATAATGAAATAAATCACTTTTCGAGGATATAAGGCTTATTTAATTAATAAAGTGATTTTATATTGTGTTTTCCAAGAAGTTATCGGAAAAGGTTATAAAAGGGGATTTGTGAGCTCATTTAGTATCATGCTGATTATTACATTTTCTCTAGTGAAACCCTTGTGGTTTGGGGATTGAACTCAGTTCATCTCAATACTTCTTGAAGACGAAAACCCTCTTGAAAAATATCATTCACAATGGTGAAAGATCTTCCCTGGTTGATTTCTGGTAGATTCATCCTGAGTCTATGTTGGTGCTTCATTGTTGTCCTTTATGGAAAGGAATTGTAGGTACAATTGAAGATCAACTTGTGAAGTCTTGCAAGCAAGACAAATTATTGAAGATACTTGTAGACAAGAAGGGGACGCCAATATTGAGAAGTCTATGGAGTATATTCATCATATTTGATGTTGGGCGTGGGAATATCATTCGGTTTACCGTTGAGTTTAGGGAGTTTGTTGTTGAAATAAGTTAGAATTTCTTCATAATGTTGGACGCCACTTTGGGAAGCCATTGTGGCTACGAACTGTATAAGTTATTTCCTGCTGTCAAAGACTTTCTACAACCATCAAAACTTCTATGCATCGGCTCTTCAATGTTTGCTTCAGCTCTACTCAGTTGTGGGTCACATAAAAGGTTAGGAATTTACTAATATTTTGACTATGTATTGACCTTGCTGCTGTTATTTATACTCAAATATATATATTTATCTCTCTATTTCATTGATACGGGTAATCAGCCAACTATTTGTTTTAATGTCTATCAATTTCATGAGAATTTTGGTATCAAAAATGAATGCTTGGTAATCTGGCCATCAAAACAATTCAACCACATTACAAACAATTTGGAAACTATCACAGAGAGTGTGCATTCCGAGTGTTTGACAAAATGTCTACACCCAAAAATCAGAAAAATTAAGTGCAAAAAAAGGTAGGGTTCTTATAGTGGTATCAGAGCGTACATGATTGTTTAAAACATTTGCAAAATATTAGAAATACTGTAGTAAGGGTTATTACTAGTGTTCCATGGAGTTTCCTAATTGTGGGACGGGGGAATGTGGGGATAGGTTTCGGGGACGAGGGGACCAAGGGCCTAAGTTTGGGGAGGGGGGCGGTGCGGTAGGGGGACGGTGCTGATATACATATAGTACGTGAAAAAAAAGTTATAAAAGATGTATAAGAATTACAATGTTGAATTTACAAATGATTCTTTGGCAAATTACTAATTAAAAATAATTAAATACTATAATACTATTAATAATTTAATACTACTTAACAATTAAGTTATTAACATTGAAGTTTGAACAATGAAAATGTCAAATTCAAGTTTTATATTCAATATTTCAAATTGATGATTACAATAAGTACAATGATGTCAAAATTAAAAAATGTACTGAAGTGAGGCCTCTAATCATCCCCAAACTCCTCATCACTAGAACTGTTGGAATAGAACACATGGTCAAGCTTCGCCAAACTAATACCAACCAGCCCTGCCTATGTAACTCTAGCATCCTCATCAATCTATGTTGGCTCCTTTGGCTCTACATCCCACCATGTTGTTGGACTCTCTTTGTACACAAGTGTCTTGCAGTCAATGAGACACAAAGCACTATGTACAACCACAAGCTTTTCTGCTCTCCTAGAGGTAAGTTTGTTCGTCTTAAGAGAGTGGATGAAGCTATAAGTAGACCAATTCCTCTCAACAGCTAAAGAACTAGAAACTTGAGACAACAATTGAATGGCTAGAGTGGTATTCAAAGAAATTGATACATGGAAATTCCACCACAAAATTGGACTCTCTTGTGCCATAGTTGCCATGTCCATCTTGGTCGCCTCAGAATAACCCCTAAGAGTGGAAAATTTTGTCCACTTAATAAAAATGATGCCGACCTCTACAAGATCATACATCTTTTTGATGCCTCGAAAGAACCTTTCCTTCACCTCAACATCCTCTATAGGTGTAACTCTACCAGGCCTTTGCTTGTACCACTTGCAATTCAATGCATAGGCAACCATGTGCAAGGAAGTGTTGAGCCTCTCCCATCTCCGATAAATGATTGGCTGAACGTGCTAATAGTAGAATGCTAATGTTGGGTCCTTCTCTCGCACGACATCTCTCATTTCATCAAGCATACTATCAATGCACTCATACACCTCTCCAAGGTTAGGTACATTGGGATCCCCATATCCAATCACTTGGAAGACTAGAGTAATTATAGAGACTATATATTTTGCATCACCCCAAAAAAAATCTCTTCAATACATCCTTCACTCTCTTCTCTTGCTCTGTCTTGGACTCGAGCCACCAATTCCATTCTGCTGTCATAACCATTAGTTGCAATGTCTCTTGCAACTCAAGCATTCTCTCCAAGAGAATGAAATAGGATGCATATCTAGTTTCAACAAGTTTCAAGAACTCATTAGAGAAGATATTAAAGAGTGCATGTGAACTGTGGTGGTTGCAGATAAACATTTGCACATCTCTAGCATCATTGACCACTTCTTGTAAACAATCAATCTTTCCCATGTCCTTGAGTGCATTATTCATGGCATGCACACAACAAGGAGTCCACCAAATGTGTCTATAAGTTGTCTCAATCAATTTCCTTGCAGCTTTGCACACATTGGTTACATCTGTCACTACTTGGACCACATTTTGTGGCCCAACTTCCTCAAAAGCATCCTTGAGGATCTGAAATTGAAATTCAACATCTTTGCAATGTCCTGAATAGTCAACTTACTTAAAAAAATATGAGCCATCTATACATGTAACCATGATATTAATGAGTGGATGATGCCTAATGTCCATCCACCCATCCATGACAATACTACATCCATTTGCCACCCAACATTCCTTCATTTTCTCCATTAACACATTTATTTTGGAATAGTTCTTATCCAAGATTATGGTCCTCAATTTTGTCTCCCTGGTGGCACATATGATGGTCCTGCCCTTGCTACCATTGCCATGGCCTCCTTATAATAAGGAGATCGAGCTGCATGGAATGGAATGCCATCGGAAAAGAAGAATTTTCCAATGGCATCATTTGCATCATCCTTCATTTGCACACTGAATAATTTAGCTATTGGGTTAGGAGCATCAATTGTAAACTTGTGTTTCCCCCTAGCCTCTATTGCATGGGCCTCTGAAGTAGATGATGGAATATGTGTAAATTGCCTCTGCAAAGTAGAAGTAGAACCGTGTGGCTAGCTCTAATGACCCCTTGGCCTATGAGACAAACAGATACAAGTGCAACTGCATTGTCTTCACCACCAACATCCCGTAGCCTACATATCTCAGCCTTCAATTTCGGGTTAGTTGATGATGCCAAAAATTCACATATTTCCACACCTTTTCCTCAGATATGAAGGTGGTGGGCATTAACTATAGTAAAGTTGTCCTAAAATTAAAGGCCACAAAATCGGCACCTCCACAACCTTGTGCCCCCAAATGTCCCAAGGATGCTCTGTAATCTTGTTGCAAATTGTTTCAAAGGAGACCTAGGATCAACGAGACACTTACCAAAATCTATTAGTATTGTGGAGTGCCATATTTGCAGTTGCACTAGCCATGGAACTTGTGGTTTGGGTCTCATGGTCACCCCTCTCTGCTTCTACATTTTCATCAACTTTAGGTGCATAATCAGATTTAGTTTCACTGTGAGAGTGAACCTCAACCTCATCCTCACTCATGCGATGAGAACTCATTGTGACACTGCAATAAACAACATAAAATTTGTAAGTTTATAATTTTAAAATTCAAACTATGCATGCAATTGCGTAGAATAACGCAAAGGATTAAGACACAGATTTTGTTTTTTTTTTTCTTACTTTAGATTGCACGAAGTGTAGAAACAGAGGATACACAAATAAAAATCTTTGTGCTTAATCATTCTCAACAAATAATTTCACTTGTTTTTCTTACTTCAGGTCGCACGAAGCGCAGAAACAAAGGATGCACAAAAGTTCAATCCTAGTTTGACAAAAGTCAAAATAAAAAATTATAAATTTGAGCATATATATTATAAATATAAACAAAAAGTAATTTACTAATTTCAAATTTGTAAAACATTAAACTTTAAAAAGAAAAAAGAAAAAATGATAGCTTGCAGTCATGTCTATGAATATGATTTTTATTTTGAATTTTTCAAATCTTGATAACAATAAGAAAAATGTACATTGAACAATTAAAATTTAATATGTTATCTGCTAATGCATTTGCAGCCATATCTATGAAATTATGAATGAAATTAAAATATGAATTAGAACATGAAACTAATTAAACAAATTAAAAAAAAAAAAATAGCCATGGAATCCTACCTTGTGCTTGAAAAATCTTCCTAACTTGGTGTAGAATTCCTCTTCTAAGCTTCTTCCTCTTCTTCTTTCTCTTCCTCAACTTTCTTGCACTTGCAACAGTTCACTCTCATTCTTCCACTCCTTCACTCTCACTCTTTTACTCGTCTTCAACCTTCTTGTTGGAATGAATTTGTGAGTAATGTGAAGATTTGAGGGTGTCTTATAGGGTTTGGGAGGCTTTGGTGGGGCCCATTCTTGTAATGTAACCTTCTCAGTAGCCACCCGGAGATTGTTTAACCTTTATTTATTCCCGAAAGGGTAAAAGGAGAAATAAGGGGATAATAATTAAATTAATTATTTGTAAAGTTATCTCAATAAAATAATATCATAAGATAGCTTTATATTTAATTAATTTAATAAAGTGACTACAATAAAATATTATATCATAAAGTCACTTTGGAAATAAAATAATATTATTTTCTAGAAGCTTCTTGGAGGTGATTGAGAATTCCTTATAAGGAGCTGAATGCAAGCCATTTGATCATGTCTTGAGTTATTCTATTTTCATACCTATGTGGTGAGAGCTTGTATGCTTGCATTATCCGAGGGTATGAATACACTACGATACCGGTTCTGGTTGTGGAAGATCATGTCTTGAGTTATTCTATTTTCATACCTGTGTGGTGAGAGCTTGTATGCTTGCATTATCCGAGGGTTTGAATACACTAGGATACCGGTTTTGGTTGTGGAAGATCAACCCTAGCTGGAAATTTGAGAGGGAGATATTTCAGTCTTCCTACTTGGGCAAAATTTAATGCTCTATGACCAAATTTTGAGCATCAAGAGAAGTGCGATTTTGGAAGTTTATTATCAGTCTTTGGCAAATCGATTTCATCATTGTGGGACGACTTCTTGGCTAGACACATCATAGTTTCTTTGGCACCATTGGCGTTGTTCTTGGAGGTTGATTACAATCACCTTGGAGGATGATTTCTATTGTTTGTGGAGGTCAATTTAATATACTCAGGCGCATCACCTTCACAGTTCGATTTGGAGTTTAGAGGCAACTTTCATAGTCGATCTTGGCTGGGGAAGTTCGCATAGCATCAAGGAGTCGTCCCTGCCTTCAAGCAATAAAGATATTTCGATTTGGAGGAATTTGATCATCCAGGTTCATTGTACATTTCCATTTGCAGTCATAACAGTATTCTCATTTGAATCGCTAAGTTTTCAAGCATATGTATTGCTGCTGTCACAACATTTGTATTTGCATCTCATTATCATTATATCATTGTCATCTACAACAATCATTGTAATTGCATTGCATATTAGTGTTGAGTAAGTACCTGCCATTTATTTGCATGATCATTGACATATGAATGTAAATTGTAGACCGTCTCATTTTGAGGGCAATCAGCTATAGGAGATATTTGCAGAGAATTGTAATCAGTTTGGAGTCCTTTCATTTGCTATTCTATAAAATGTGGAGTTTGGAGTTTGCACATTAAATTGTTTGACAAAATGTCTCTTTGCTGTAACTACATATTTGCATCAATTTTTAGTCATCATATCATTGGAAAAATCACAAAATTACTTTGCATTGCATCCTAATTTCATTACAGTCATTTGGCATATTTGGTTGAGTCTTTTCATGCATCTTATCATCAATCAAAAGGGAAAACAAAACAAGAAAACATTTACCACCTGAAAGTAGTTTAACAACTGTTTGACAAAATTCCCAAGCAACATAAAAACACAAAATAAAGATCAGATTTGGCAAGGGTTTTTATAGTGGTATCAAAGCTAGCATCTTGCCAGCCTGTGGAGTCAGTATTGGGTTATGAATCCAGATTACATAACATATAGAAAAGAAAGAAGAAGAGGCTTTGGTCCATTTGCTACTAATTCATCATTCGAGGAAGAGATCATGGGTGACAGACATGACATACCAGAGGGTAGCACTCAACAGATTCTTAATGACCTAGCTAGAGGTCAACAACAAATAGCTAAGCTCTTAAACCAGCTTGTGGGTGATAGAAACAATAATGGCAACAATAAGACAAATAGTCATAATAGGGGTCATGATAACAATGCGGAAGCAAGCAACACCAACATATCAGCACATAGCCATGCTAGGACAGCTAGTAGGGTGACTTCAAGGCCTCTCATGCCTCAATTCTTTGGCAGACAGCCTGTTGGAAATCAGGAGGAGCAAGCACAAGGAGAAGGATTCACAGATTATTTGAGAGAGTATTAATCACTAGGTGATGAATTTCATGCTGCCATGTCATTGGAGGACTTTTGTACTATTAAGTATAAAAACAAGCCCAAGAACAACAATAAGGGTCAGCAAAATCGGGATCTACAACACAAGGTTAGGAAACTCTCTATCCCTTCTTTTGATGGTTCTAGTAAATGCACAGCCAGAGCTTGGGTACAAAAGTTGGACACTTACTTCCAGCTTAATCCCATGTTGGAGACAGAGGCCATCAAGTATGCTATGCTACATTTGGAGGGTGACGCACATGAGTGGTGGTATCATGGGCTTGTCACATTGGGACATGCCAACATCACTTCCTATCTGGATTTCACACAGAAGATGATGGATAGATTTGATCAAAAGGATCCAGAGCTACACTTCCGAGAGCTAGCACAACTTAAGCAGAGTGGATCAATAAATGCATATATTTCAGAGTTTCAGAGGTTGGCAGCAATGGTGACTAACATTTCGGAGCATAGGTTGGTCATGCTTTTCATTAAGGGTCTATTCGAGCCACTTCGTGGTTGGATTAAGGCTTTCAAATCCAACACACTACAAGATGCGATCACTCAAGGTACAGACATCGAGCACTCCACACCTGGTAGTAAGCCCCCTTCTAAACCCTTCGTTCCACAAAAGAACAAGGGAAAGAAGCCTATCCAGAAGAAGGGAAATAAGAGGAGTGAACAAGAAGAAGAAGACCGTAAGGAGTGTAGGAGGAAACAAATATGTTATCACTGCAGGGAGCGTTGGGAGCTTGGACACCGTTGCCTAGGTAAAGGCAAGGTTCATTTCATTGAGGTCATATCGGAAAGTGAGGATAGTGATGATGAGCAGTCACAGGACAGTGAGGACAGAAGTTCAGATGAGGAGCGGCCTCATGAGGAAGGCAAGAGTGGTACCATCGCTATTCTATCAGTTACTCCTAGGTTCAATTCCTTCAGAGTCAGAGGAGTTTTGTAGGGATAACGCATCACAGTGTTGATTGATAGTGGGGCCACCCACAACTTCATTGATGCAGCCCTAGTGGCAAAGTAGGGATTACCAGTAGAGGACTTCGAGGGATTTAATGTGATGGTGGCGGATGGACATAATATGTCATGCACACAGAGGGTTCTGCAGTTTCCTATCACATTCGGAAATTACACAGTCACAGATGATTTCTATGTGGTGGACTTAGGTGACACAAATGCCATCCTTGGTATTCAGTGGCTACATTCATTGGGAAACTATTCACAGAACTTTCAGACCATGGAACTTAAGTTCAAAGTAGCAGATGGTAGGAGAGTGGTGCTTAGAGGCATGGCCACTATGGCACCAAAGGTTGTGTCAACTAAACACATGCAGAGCATCTTTCGTCATGGTGATGTAGCATGGGCAGCAAAGTGTTTGATTACTACTAAGGAGACTCCCGATTCAAATCAGCCATATCACATTGACATTCGGGATCTGTTGGTGAAGCATGACAAGGTGTTTGGAAAGATACCTCCAGGGAGGCCACTAGATAGAGGATTTGAGCATACTATTGAGTTGGAGGAGGGGGCCAAGCCTGTCATTACCACCCCCTATCGTCATCCTAAGAAATTTAAGGATGAGATTGAGAAAGCAATCAAGGAGTTGCTAGACATGGGACATATACGACCAAGCTCTAGTGCATTTGCTTCTTCTGTGGTTCTAGTGAAGAAGAAGGATGGAACGATGAGGATGTGCATCGACTATAGGGCTCTCAACAAGAAAACTATTAAGAATAAGTACCCAATACCCAGGATTGATGAGCTATCGGATGAGCTTCATGGTGTAGTATACTTTTCTAAGATAGATCTTCGCTTCGGGTACCATCAAATCAGAGTTAGAGAGCAGGATATACACAAGATAGCCTTTCAATGTCACTATGGGAATTATGAGTTCTTGGTCATGCCATTTGGGTTGACGAACGCACCTGCTACATTTCAGTCCTACATGAACCACATCTTCAATCAGCAGTTATGTAAGTTCCTCTTGGTATTCTTTGATGATTTGCTCATATATAGCAAGACTTGGGAGGATCACTTGAGACAGCTAGATGAGACTTGAATATCATGGAGGAGCAGTCACTATATGCTAAGGCCTCGAAGTGTGAGTTTGGCCTTGGGAAAATTTTATACTTGGGGCATGTGATTAGTGCACAGGGAGTACAAGTTCACCAAGAAAAGATATATGCAATACTCAATTAGCCAGCACCCAAGAAACTTAGTGAGCTGCATGGGTTCTTTGGGTTATGCAGTTATTATAGGCACTTTGTCAGGGGACTTTCGCAATTGGGAGCACCTTTGACAAATCTCATTAAGAAGCGTGCATTCAGTTGGTCAGATGAGGCACAGCAAGCTTTTGACAAGCTCAAGGAGGTGATGAGTAGTTGCCCAGTCTTAGCACTTCCAGAATTCACCCAGCCTTTTGTTCTTAAGTGTGATGCATCAGGCAAAGGCATAAGAACAGTCTTGATGCAGAACCGACACCCCATTGCTTTTGAGAGCCGCAAATTGAGAGGACCTGAGAGACTTTACTCCATATATGACAAGGAGATGCTCGCCATAATGCATGCATTGGTGAAGTTCAGGCAGTACTTGGTTGGGGGAAAGTTTGTGGTGAGGTCCAACCACAATAGTCTCAAGTATTTCTTGGAGCAGAAAGATTTGAACGAGAGGCAGCAAAATTGGGTCAGTAAGATACAGGCCTATGATTTCGATATAGAGTATCTGAAAGGGAAGAAGAATGTTGTTGCCAATGCCCTTTCCAAGAAGCCTGCCGCTTGTTCACTTTCAGAGATTTTAGCTGATTGGAAGTCTCTCTTGTTAGTTGAGTACTCCAAGAATAAATTTGCATGCGAGGTGATGGACGGGTAAGTTCAGGATGGCAAGTACCGGGTAGTGGATGATGTGATCTTCTACAAGGACAGGATCTACTTGGTGCCAGAGTCTTGATTGAAGGAGAAGATACTGTAGGCTTCACATGACACTCATCTAGCAGGCCATCAAGGCTACTTTAAGACATATAGACAGGTCAAAGAGAGGTTCTCTTGGAAGGGCCTCAAGGAGGATGTTTTGAGACACGTCAAGGAGTGTGTGACTTGCCAACAGAATAAGTCTTAACATTCACATCCTGCTGGTCTATTGCAGCCATTGCCCATTCCGGAGCAGAAGTGGGAGAGCATTTCCATGGACTTCATCACAGGTCTACCCAAGGTTCATGGGAGAGATTGCATTTATGTGGTGGTGGATTGGTTGACGAAGTATGCTCACTTCTTTGTTATACCTACAGAGTACAGGGCACCGCAGGTAGCCAATTTGTTCTTTAGAGAGATCTTCAGATTGCATAGGTTACCGAGGTATATAGTCAGTGACAGGGACAGTAGGTTTTTGAGTTTTTTCTGGCTGGAGCAATTCAGGTTAGCAGGTACTGAGTTGACTCCGAGCATGACTTACCACCCTCAGATAGATGGTCAGACGGAGATTGTGAATAAGTGGATTGAGGGGTACTTGCGCAACTACATCTCGGGACAGCAGAGAGCATGGATTAAGTGGTTGCACTTGGGAGAGTATTGTTATCATACCACTTATCATATGTCCATCAGGATGTCTCCTTTCTGGGCATTGTATGGATATGAAGCACCATCATTCATGGACTTGACTTCTGGGGAGAGTAGAGCTCCTAAGGTTAAGGATTGGATTAAGGAGAGCCAAGACATCTTGAGAGCACTCAAGGATAATTTGCAGGTGGCACAAAATCAGCGAAAGAGTTATGCTGATAGACAGTGTTAAGTGCAATTTTGAGGTTGGTGACTTGGTCTACCTTCGTTTGCAGCCCTATAGATAGTCTTCTTTGAAGAAGAGTGGTGCGGAGAAACTCAAGCCCAGGTATTATGGACCATACAAGATCATCACGTAGGCATGTTGGAGATGTAGCATATGAGGAGCTACCAGAGAGCAGCAAGATTCATAATGTATTTCATGTTTCATGCCTCAAGAAGGCACTTGGGTAGCGGGTTACTTCTTCATCGGAGCTGCCACCGTTGGATGAGGAGGGACATTTGGTCCTAATTCCTGAGGACATAATTGATACCTAGGAAAAGAGATTGAGGAACAAAGTGGTTAAGGAGTATTTGGTGAGATGGACAGATTTGCCAGGAGAGGATAGCACGTGGGAAGGAGAGCAGATTCTACAGCATCCCAGTTTGCAATTGTTTGGAGACAAGCAAATTCGGGAAGGGAGGACTGTAATGTCCCCTTCTCAGTAGCCACCCGGAGATCGTTTAGCCTTTATTTATTCCCAAAAGGCTAAAAGGAGAAATAAGGGAATAAAAATTATATTAATTATTTGTAAAGTTATCTCAATAAAATAATATCATAAGATAGCTTTATATTTAATTAATTTAAAAAAATGATTAAAATAAAATATTATATCACAAAGTCACTTTGGGAATAAAATAATATTATTTTCTAGAAGCTTCTTGGAGGTGATTGAGAATTCCTTATAAGGAGCTGAATGCAAGCCATTTGATCATGTCTTAAGTTATTCTAGTTTCATACCTGTGTGGTGAGAGCTTGTATGCTTGCATTATCTGAGGGTTTGAATACACTAGGATACCGGTTTCGGTTGTGGAAGATCAACCCTAGCTTCTATTCAGGAGTTATGCAGTGAAGATGTTAGTAAAGAAGCTGATTTTGAAAATCTTGCCAATGAAAGCAAATCAGAAAAGTTGATGTTTGATGAGCAAAGCTTCTTTGCTGATTACGATCATGGGCCTAAAGAGCTGCAAGTTTTCAAGGATAACTTATTGGTTACAGAAGAGAAAATTGTTAAGATGTTATCAAGATTTGATAGCACACACAATTGTATTGAAGAACTTTACTGGGAGCTGCAATTTGAAGAGAGACAGAATGGAGTTAAGGGTGGAGACACTCTTTCTAAGGTGCAAACCATCAAAGAAGCATTTGAATCCATAGAGTCAGATTATTTGCACTTGCTCTCAGATAGGGATCATGCTATTAAGTTTGCAGAGGAAACCTATGATGCCTATCAAGAGAAGGAGAATGAGGTTTATAGGCTTTGTCTTGATCTTTCCTTAGCTCATCACTCTTTATGCAAGGGAGAAAATCAAACTCCTATTGCAGCCACACTTGAAGGACAAGAAGCTGATACAAGGATTATGGAGATCAAGCAAATAGTTGAAGGTATTAATGAACTCCATAATGATGAAACCTTGCTTAATTTTAAAGAGATTCATGAAGATGATGGTAATTGGAAGGTAAATCAAGAGTGTGAACTCTTGAGTTGGGAAGAGAACTTGCCCCAAGAAGGGATAGCTTGCAGCCATGAGCTTGATATGATGACTGGTAATGTGTGTGATATTCATCACACTACATTCTACGGATTAGCAACTAATGATGGGTATCCTCAAGTTGTAGAAGATGTGCATGAATTCTATGAAGACACCAACGAAAGGGATGAAGGAAATATTTTTTCTATGATTGTGTACAATAATCCACCATCTTCACATAATTTGTTAAATCATAAGGTGATTGACAATCTCTACGTGGATGACATTGGTAAGAGGTTTTATGTTCTTGACATGCATGATTTCATGGTTAAGTATAAGATAATGTTGGTGGATCCAAGCTATATGTCAGGAAGCACTCTCTTGGGATGGTTATTAAATGAGCATTTAATGATGTCCAAACTTGAACTTGCTGGTCTTCACTTAGCATTGACCAAGGGAAGAGTACCGCCTATCTTAAGATGGTTGATTTGGTCAGGTCTCGGAAATATGCATCAAATTGTGGGAGAACTTTCAGACTTGCCCCTTTGGTTCCTAGATTGTGCTTTGTTGATGAGTGATTATTCTAAAATGCTGGTCATTAAAGGTTCAAACTTTGCATTGATGGTTACAGCTGATTACATGGATTTATGTGCTCGAGACTTTCACTATGGCTCTTGGAGATATGTCGGGAATTCTTCCCAATGTGTTGGAGATTATTTGTAGTTGGGAATTCATGCTTGAAATTCTCAACAAGGCTTGATGGAGATTGTTGCAAGTAGAAAAAAGGATCTTCGAAGAGATAAGAATTCAATTCTCAGAATCTTTGATGCGGCACCCATCTTTACCAGCCATTCAATGGTTCCTTTTTCTCATCAATTGATGGATTGGAGAGATGCTTCAAACAAAAGATGGTTTAATAATGGGTTGAAGTTCCTTGAGGGAATGTTTCCAGCCTTGGGCATGAACAGTTGTCATATTATGAACGCTGATTTCCAAAGTTGCAGCAGCTGTTCAACTCCTTGTATGCTGATTTTCATAAAATCAGACTTTAATTGGTTTATTTCAGACTTCATGGGCAGCTGGTACATTCATTTTTTCTCTTCACAATCTCTTTTCGGTGAGGGTTTATGGCCTCTAAAGTGGGAAATGATGTTTAATTGTGATTCGGATCAATTTTGGATGATGTTTAAGTTCCTTTCCAGTGGTTTCCTTTCTACAATTTCTTGCACTAGTGTTTGGGGCAGCGAACCTTTGATTGTTTGGGTTCAATTTTTTGAGTCTTTTGGGGAGAGATTGGTAGAAGTTTTCAAAAAGCTTCTTGATTATGTCAGAGTTACTCAAAGGAGGCATTATTCTTCCTTGAGGAGTTTGGATGATGCAGTTGTTATGACCATGCAAAGAGTTGTTTATACCTTTGCAAATAGCTATGATGGAGTCACATTTGTTGTTGTGATTCGGTTTGATGCTTTGAGGAGTTATGTTGATGAGAATATTTTTGAGTTGCTTAGATTATTCTTCATTGTTCTTAGAATGGTGATTAACATTGACATTACAAATGTTAATTCCTCAGAGTTTATTGGGCATGGGATAGTGTTTGATTATGATTTCAGTCCTTCCCAGTTTATCAGTTTGAGTTTCATGAACGGTAACTTCTTGGAGTTACAGGGGAGGTTAGAGTAGAATTGGCACAAGAGTTTTAACTGGATGATCAGAGTGGAGCAGCTTCAGCATGGTGGGACTTTTCAAAGATGGACATGGGACCCTTGGATCCTATTTGTTTTGATGGGATCAGTTTGGAGTGTAGTGGCATTGCTTAAGCACAAGCAATTTTGGGAAGGGCAGACTGTAATGTCCCCATTTTGGCCATATGCTCTTCGTTTGGTTTTAGCCTATTTCCGGAAATCCATAGGCTACACAGATGTGCGAATTTAGGGTTTCCACTTTCTTTAAGTCTTGCTTCCAGCTTAGTTTTGCTTTCTGTTGGTTTTGAGGTAAACTTACTATTTTTGGCAGTGGCTATTTTTAGTAAGTTGTAGAAACCCCTTGTTTCCCCGTTTCTGAATCTGACTGTTTTTTTGTTTGTTTTGATGTATTTTGGTTTTTTTGTGATTTTTTGAGAATAAATGCAATAATGCGATTTTGCAAGAAATAAATAATAAATTCAAATAAAATCTTTCAACTCTGTAAACTATAGGATCTATTGAAAATATGGAAGCCAAACTTTTTATTTATCTTCCAGAATGATTACAAAGAAGATCCACTAACATGCAATCAAAAAGGCAATGATATTTTTAATGAAAGAACCTGGTTTTTGCAGCAATGAATGTCCTTCAAGAAAATGTACGGCTGAATGGAATATGCACTTTCCCCTTCTACAAATGTCTGCTAATGATGCCAGAGAGTTAGGCGCCTCAAGAGATGAAGTCAGACTGGCATAACAAATGGCGATTTACTCAATACTGAGAAGTACGGCTTTCATGAGAAGTACGGCTTTGTACAGCAGCATTAAATTAAATGGTACGGCTCCTTTTAGACTCTCCGGATCTAGATAAAAGGTGCGCATTGATGAAAATATGTTTCCTGGCAATAAATCAGATGATATCTCACACCCTCTAAATTGCTTTCACTGGAGATGGCTCGTTCCCCAATGCTCTGAGACTGAAACCCTTGGCTTCCGTGCTCTGGACGAAACTTGATCATTTTTTAATTCACAATAACATAATGGCTCAATTTTCAATGAAAATGCCTTATACTCTTGAAAAGTGCGATTTCCTTAAAAATAGGGATCATTAAAATAATTCGAACTTTTGATTTTAATATTTCAATAGTCTCTGCTCAAATTTTTAATTATAAAATATAATTAAAAATTGGCCCCTTCTATGATGGGCGAACCCTTCACTTAAGTTATAATATTAACATATTATAACTTTATATTATATGCTCAATTTAATTAATATTTAATTAATCAATCAAATATTAATAACTCCCTCAAGAAACGTCTGATGCACGAATCGTCTGAAGCTGGCAAACCAGGGAGTGATTCTGCACATGATCAAACTGTACTGCTAAAAATAGCAGGGGTGCCTCTCTGAGTGCCAAATACTGCTAAAAATAGCAACTCGTAAACAGTGTCCGAATGAGCCCGAATGAAAGCCAACTGACAAATACGACAACTAAAGCTGAGCCAAGCTCCATCAAGACCCTCTATCCATCCCATCACCTACGAGGGTTGCATAATAGGCTAATCCTATGCTCGAGAGATGTCAACTAGAAGGGGACATGACAGGTTAGTTACCGTTGCACCAAAAGCCCGGACTGGTAGTGAACGCACCCCTCTTAGCGTTAAGGGGCATCCCCGGATAGGTACTCCCGCCGAAGACCCCGGACACGTGGCCGGGCAAACCGCCGGACACTCCACGTCACCTTCCGATACCCGACGACATCACAGCCCACCACGCTCCGCAAGTCTCGACCTCGAGACCTCCAGCTCTGATACCAAGTTAGTTACCGTTGCACCAAAAGCCCGACTGGTAGTGAACGACACCCCTCTTAGCGTTAAGGGGGCATCCCCATGATAGGTACTCCCGTCGAAGACCCCGGACACGTGGCTGGGCAAACCGCTCGGACAGACCTATGTCACCTTCCGATAGGGGCCCGCATCGGGACATCACATAAGTCTAATTTTGGCAATGGCATCATCTGCAGTTCAACTCAAGTCATCTTGTTATCCATCAGTTTCAGTTTGGCTTTGGCTTTGGTTTTCTTCATGAGTTGAGTTTATACTTAGTCAAATTTCATGTTTCTCAGTTGTACCCCACGCCTAGGAGTAATAACTTCATGTTGTTTTAAAAGAGGGGCCATTAAGGGGGTCAATTGTGCATTTAATGATTTATTAAATGCTTTATTGTTGCAAAGTGAAGTTGGACGCCTAAAGAAGGTTGAGTAATATTTTATTATTTCAAAAAGTAAAATGCAAAAAGGTGGCGTCCCTTTTGGAAGTTGAACTGATTCAACTTTTTGGAATTTGAAGAGTTCTTGTTGCTTCATTTGCCAACTGAAGCTTATATATTGTTGCTGTTTGAAGTGTTGATTATGTTATGTTTTGAAAAACAAAGTTATGTTGCTGGTTTGAAATCCAGAATCCGGCTAAGGGAAAGCTTAGCAAATTTACTCCATTCTTCGGGCCTGAAACTATGGTTCCCTAGATGGTCTATTGGGGATGTGCTTCATACAGAAGTGCATATTGAGCATCAAAGTGAAGAAATTTGGTGATGTTTTCAGTATTTTGTGTTGCTGATTTTCATACAGCTGAAGATGATTTTTGTATACAGCTCCTTGAGTAAATTTTATTTCATTATGGGTATTTGAGCTAACCATTTCTACGCTAAGGGCGATGCTATTTGCAGAAAATAAGAATTTATGACAAAGTGTGGATTTTTCTAGGAAGGCCGTACCTTTTCTAGGACCGTACCATTAATGATCAGCTTGTATTGGGTTTCGAACTTACTATTTGGTGATTGTTTGGCACCTACAAACTCATGGTTGTTGGTCATCTATCCTTCTTGAATGTTACTCTGAGTTTTGGTGAGCTTCGAAGTTGATTTGAGGTAGATTTGAGGTAGATTTGAGCATTTTGATGTTTCATGGGTTGCTGGTTCAATACTTTCAGTTTGCTGTTTGTCATATCAGATTTATATTAGTTCAAATTTTGGATTGTAATTTGGTGACTGAGAAGATTTTGAGTTGTAGAAATCATCCTTCAAACATTTGCATTGATTTTATCATTGTAACACTTGTAAATTGCAAATTTATTTCATTGTTAGGCTGTGAATTCGTAGTACTAATCCAGTCATTTTAATTGCTGCATTTACTTGTGAATTTTAATGCAAACACTTTAACCCTTGGATGGTTTACCACCAGTCTGGATAAAGAACATTCTAGAAGCTTATCTCTTTTATTTGCAGCTATTTCTATTCATTGTAAAGCTAGTTAGTAGTACTAACAGCTATTTCATTTTATTGCTGCAATTTATACTTGATTACACTCCCACAATTTAGTGGTTGAGTTTTAGAATAAACATCTTTCTTGATTGTAAATTCCCCCCACAAATTAAGTGGTTGTGTGGACTATTTTCCCCCCATGAAATAAGTGGAAGAGAGGATTTAATGGCTGGCTTGCCGCCTTAATAATGTAATAATCTCACCTACTAAATAAGTGGAGTATTCTATCTGCACTTGACCGAGATCAAAGTAAGTGCCATGTTCATGACGATATGAATAAGGGATCTGTGAGACAAACCTACTTACGAACTTGAGAGTATTAACAACCTTTTGTCTATATCCAACCAATTCTATAGATATTCCTACGTAGGTTTTTGAAATATACTGGGCCAAATTTTTTAATTTTTCAATGGAAAATTACAAAGAACAAGCACCCGTTAAGGTTAGGTCATAAACCCAAACGATGCTGAAAGTAACTCTAACCAAAATGTACACCAGGATCCCGATGTGGGCGAGGTGTGAGCATTGGTCAGAGGATCTTAAAGGAAATGCTGAAACAAGAACTCTAACCAAGAATGCGTCGGTGAACGACGGGCATATGGTCAGAGGATCCCTTTCTATTGCAATACTAGAAATTAACTCAACACCAAGTATGTGCTACTCAATCCATGATGGATAAGAGGCGACCATATGGCGGAGACTTAAGAAATTACAATACAAAGCAAGTAAATAGGCGGCAAGCCAGCCTCTTCCACTTATTCAGTGGGCTGTTACAAACATAAGATTAACAGAAATAAAAAGTTGCTGACAGTACTACTATTCAGCTTACAATAATAGAGTTTCAACAGTTAAGCACAAGATAAGAGTCTTCTCACAGCTGCAACAATGTATAAAGTTATCCTCAATGCTCTCAATGCCTTTCCTCTCAAGATCTAGTTCAAATGAAGGGCTTCAAACAAGCTGTAATGACAGACCCAAGACTGAAAACTGTTATCAGCAATACAGAAGTTCAATGAAATGCTCACAAAACACTCACCACCCACCCAATATGCATGAAAATTGATGCAAATGACTCCTATGATGAAGGCGCCTAAGCTGAAGACACAAAACAGTCCCTAAATTCTGTTATTTATTTTTTGACACAAATCCCAAAGCATCCAAAAAGGTACGGCTTTATGAGAGGGGCGATTCTCTTCTCTAAATTCAAGTTCTTCACATTAAAATCTGATAATTGGTGCAAAGGGGCACCCAGCCTAGACAAGAAGATAGGAACAATACCCAGAATGAAATATTTTTGTATTTTTGAAATATGAGTGAAAATTACAATCAGCTATGAACTCAGCAACTACAGAAAATAACATGAAAATGCAAATAACTGAACTACAATGGCAACTAACTCACTACAAAGCAATCCTCACTACAAAATGCACTCAAACAAGTAAATCTCTCCACTAGGTGTTGTCTCACAAGCACGAAGTTGAGCCTAGCTAGGAGGCATTCATTCCTCGAAGCAATCCTCTCATCATTTCGGCAGCATAACGTTACTCAAGATGTTGGATAGTGAAAATGAAGACCAAGACCTCCTTTTAAAGACTTGTGAAGACTGTCCAGAAGCTTCTAGAAACCCAGCTTTTCAAATTTTGAGTAACTCCTTTTCCCACCAAAAGTGGCGTCCCTTTTGTTTTGAGCAATTTTGACTTTTTTTAATTTAAAATAATCTCCAAGATGGACGTCCTTTCTCAAACATTGATTTTTGAGCTTTAGAAAAATATAAAATAACCTCATGAGGCGCCACCCCTTCAAAGACCACTTTTAAAAACAACTTAAGATCAATCACTAGGCTAAGGGGGCGGGGGGGGTCGGGGTCAACAGCAAAATATAATATTAAACATGACTTTATTAAAAATAATTCAACTTATCTCTCCAAATGAGCCCCAAAGCCAAAGTTGAGCAATCCAACTGAACATACTGAAGTAGACAGTCAATCGAGCCGAAACCAACAGGACCACTGCCAAAAATAGAATTTACTAAAAATAGTAAATTCGTGAAAGTGCTCAGAATGCCAAGAAGAATACATCACCGAAAGGCTCACGAAAAACCCAGAAGGAATCCACAATTCAAACGCCAATCCGTGAGCACAAGGAACCACCAACCAAGAAACCCTAATTTCACCACCGAAAAGCCTTCTCCAGAATAGGCCAACGGTCAATCAGAAGAAGTCATGCACGAGAAGGGGACATTACAGTCCGCCCTCCCCAAGATTGCTTGTCCTCAAGCAATCGTAAACTCAGATGCTGCAGAATCTCCTCATTTTCCCAAGTTGCATCCTCCATGGGCAAATTCTTCCACTTCACCAAATACTCTCTGATGGTTCTTTTCCTCAAAGAATGCTCCCTAGAATCAAGAATCTCCTCAGGAATCAAAACTAACTGTCCTTCTTCATCCAAAGGTGGCAATTGTGTTGAAGCAATAACGTTGTGTCCAAGTGCCTTCTTGTCATGTCCCCGTTTTAGCTGACATTGTTTGTTGAGGAGTGAGCCTATTATTTCGATCCTCGTAGGCTGACCGATAGGTGCAGAGGATCATCTGGGGCAGTTACTCAGTGTTGGTAGCTCCAGTTTCGCAGTTGTGTCAGGTTGGGCCTTCACAGAATCTTCCAGAGTGCATTTTCAGGAAGTTTCTATTTTTAGAAAGTTAGGTCAGGCGGAAGCTGCTATTTTGGGCAGGGCACCTGGTTCAACCATTCAGCTCAGAGTCGACCCAGTTCAGCAGTTTGTTGATCAGACGGAGAAATAAGGAGTATTTAATGACTTATTAAATATTTAATATTTTGACTTTATAATAAAGTCACTTTATTGAAATATTTAAATATTTAATTAATTGGCCTAAATTATAAAGTATTTATTATACTTTATAATAAAGTATTAAATGTTGACTTAATAGAGTATTTTATATTCACAAAATATGGACGCCTAATAAATAATGATTTCTCCAAGCTCTGGGTATACCTAAATCATTTGCACTCAGTTCGATTATTTCGGAAATGGTTGGGTCAAATTTTCAAAGGGCAAGATATATTAGCGACAAATCGAACCATTATGATTGCATATGTTATTCTAATTTGTCTTTTGCTCAGCATTGGAGTTTGCAAAACCTAGGTTTCCATGCATTTACGCTCGAGAACTAAAAACTCTTCGTGAGATTAGGCGATCGGTGTCGCGGAATACCGTAGCTTTAAGCTTTTGCATCCGGAAAGTGACTACCCTCGAGCAGATTGAACGTATTGACAGATTCAGACAAGGATTTACTGAGTTATCCATCAGACAATACAGGCGATTTCATCAGAGATCAATCTACAAGGTTTTGGCACACTTTCCAAGAAGCCGTACCTTGTTATTTATTGCTGGAACAGGCCGTACTTTTCTGTACTGCCCAGGCCGTACATTCTTTTCTCCAGAGGAACGCATTTATCTTTCAGTTTGTGATGATTAGTTCTTGGGCGCATTGACACTGGAGATTCTTCTTGCCTGTGACTGGAGAGCAAAGCTGATATATTATTTTCTTAATGCATTTAATGCTGCTTCAGCCGCCATTCAGGTTTTTCAATAAAAATCATTGTATCTCATGCTTTATTCAGATTTTTGTATTGTAAATGCTCTGGAAGTAATAAAAAACAGTACGCCTACCTTCTCTGATCATTTTCCAAGCTTTTCTAGAGTTTATTAATTTTTTATGAATTTATTAGCAATTTTGAGAGAAATCGCAGCTTTACATTTTTGCCTGAAAACTCATCAAAACACAAAAAAACCAAAAAATTGCAAAACGAAAAAATTTCAGTTAGGGTTTCAATTTGGGAACCACTAGGGTTCTGACAGTGGTATCAGAGCACAGATCTCCTGCCATCCTGTGCTTTTTGAGTGCTTTTTCAAAATACAGTGTGCTTTTTAGTGCTTTTTCATGAACAGAGATACCATTCACTACATTAAAGGTGTAGGGACAGGCAAAGACGAGGATTGGACAGGTCCACCAATCCCTGAAGGTCAGACGATATCAGGAGTACTTGGTATTCACAGATCCAGTTCTGACGGCAGTGAAAACAGTGTTGCAACCCTAATGGCAGAACGTGAGACTTCCTCAGAGACTCGCAGGGATCCAGGGAAGGCGCATGCAGAGGGTGATATTACCGATGAGGAGTTTAGACGAAGGCATGATAATATGATGGACATGATGTCTCAGTTGATGGGTACCATTAGACAGTACACACCCACACAGCCTCATTACATACAGATTGGTCAGACGAGCGGGACTGCACCAGTGGATCAGCCATTAGCATCAGCACCTCGACAGCCGCCTCTGATCTATCAGGAGCGTAGGTCAGGTCAGCCTACTTTCTTACCTAGGGAGACTCCACCACAGACTCCAGGGGCAGAGCATCAGGGGCAGCATTAGGAGTTTCAGCCACACAATGGCATGTCCGTGGCAGACTTGACGAGATTTCATGGTGAGTACATGTCACTAGCACCTGAGATCCGACAGGCACTTACATTCCATGAGTTTATAGATGTTTATAAACCCAGAGGAGGAGGCAGATTTGACCGCAGACCCCCACAGCATCAGCAGCCGCAGCCACAGGTGAACAGGGATTTGCAGTATGCGGTTAGCAAGATTACACTGCCATATTTTGATGGGTCTGAAAAGACATCAGCGAGGTCTTGGGTCCAGAAACTGGACAATTACTTATCACTTAGGCCTATGCAGGAGGATGAGGCAATTAAATTTGCTACTTTGCATCTCGACGGAGTAGCGCATGACTGGTGGCACCACGGCATGTACACGCTTGGCCATCATGTAGTTAATACCTATCAGGAATTCACTAGCAGGCTGATAGAGAGATTTGATAAAAGGGATCCAGAACTTTATTTCAAAGAGTTGGCTCAGCTCAGGCAGATAGGCAGTCTAGATTCATACATTGGTGAGTTTCAGAGAGTGGCAGTCATGGTGACAGGGATTTCAGAACGGAGACTCATCATACTCTTTGTTGAGGGTTTGACAGAACCCATGAGAGGTTGGGTTAAGGCTTTTGACCCTCCCACTCTTCAGGAGGCGATGCGAAAGGCAAGGAGTATGGAGCTTGCTGATCCGAAGAAACAATTTCAGCCTAAGACAAACAACTTGCCTGTTGAGGAGAGTCATACACCAGTTGCAGATCCAAAAAGGAAACCAGTTGCGAGAATTGATGATGCAACTCGGGACGAATTGAGAAAGAAACAACTTTGTTATTGGTGCAAAGCACCCTACAATAAGGAGCATGATTGTCCTTTGAGACCGAAGGGCAGAGCCAACCGCGCCATGTGGGTTTACTATGATGATGACGAGTCTGATGATTCAGACCAGCAGGTTGTTTCAGAACATGCAGAGGCCGGGAATGCCTCTATGGAGTTTGGGCCCGATGCCAACTTATCCCCGTTGGTGTTATCTGCTAGTGTACGGGATGACTCATTCAGGTTTAGGGGATTAGTGGAGGGACAGTGATGTATTGCTATGCTCGACACTGGAGCCACACACAATTTCATCGATGAGAGCTTCGTCAACAGATGTAGACTCCAGACAGAGGATTTCGATGGATTCAGAGTTAGGGTGGCAGATGGATATACACTCACTTGCACTCGACGGATTTGTAATCTCACTCTCATGCTGAATGATTATGAGTTGCAGGCAGACTTCTATGTGGTCAACCTGGGGGGAATGGATTTAGTGTTGGGTATGAGATGGCTTCAGGACATCAGTGTGTTCACCCTCAACTTGCCAAAAATGGAGATGAGATTTGAAGTACAGGGCAAGAAATATGTGTTGAGGGGAATTACAGATGGCAGCCTTCGTTCTATCTCTCTTGTTAGTGGGGAGAGCGAGGAGGATTTTGTGCAGACCAGGCATGGTTATGCTCAGTACCCCGGGGGTTCCGAGGTAGTCGTTTGGGATCAGCCTAGTGGTTTGGTTCCGTTTGTGACCAATCCATTGTTTGAGACAGATGTTATATCTTCATACGACAACCCGCTCTTTGAGTTTGATATGGGTAACTCACCTGATCCTGGTCTTGAGCAGAGTGATGATAGCGTTTGGGATTCTACTAGTGCACTAGGATTTCAGACTAAGCTCACGGAGGAGTATCACAGTGTGTATATGGTGCAGAGTGCATATGGCTTCATGATTGATCCGCATGTACACAATTTGTTTCAGGTGCACAGTTCTAGCATGCACGTACTTGATATGCTAGATGATAGTATATCTCGTGCAGTTTTAGGGGGTAAGTGTTGCTTGTCGTTTGACTTGCCTCCTTCTGAGAGTCTTGATCCTATGCCGGACCGCACTGAGGTTAATAGGGAATGGTATTTTATTCTTGCTGATCAGTTGTGGGAGTTACGAGGCCGATTGTGGCCGGCCGAACATTATGCATTACTATCCCCTTGCAGGATCCGGTGATGCGATGCGGTATGTTGCCGAGATTGGCAGGGACAAACAATTTCCCCGAGGGGAGAACTGTCATGTCCGTTTTGGCCGACATTGTTTGTTGAGGGAGTGAAGGTACAATATTCCGATCTCGTGGTGGCAGAGTAGGTGCAAAAGGATCATCGGGGCGATTACTCCGGTGTTAGTAGCTCGGTTGGGTGTATTATCGAGTTAGGCCTTAGTCTTCGAGAAGTGCATTTTCAGGAACTTTCTATTTTTAGAAAGTTAGGTCAGGCGGAAGCTGCTATTTTGGGCAGGGCACCTGGTTCAACCATTCAGCTCAGAGTCGACCCAGTTCAGCAGTTTGTTGATCAAACAGAGAAATAAGGAGTATTTAATGACTTATTAAATATTTAATATTTTGACTTTATAATAAAGTCACTTTATTGAAATATTTAAATATTTAATTAATTGGCCTAAATTATAAAGTATTTATTATACTTTATAATAAAGTATTAAATGTTGACTTAATGAGTATTTTATATTCATTAAAATATGGACGCCAATAAATAATGATTTCTCCTAAGCTCAAAGTGCGAATTAAATCATTTAATTTAAATGATTATTTTAAAGGAGTTGGGTCGAATTTTTCAAAGGGCAGTATATATTCTCAGCAAGGACAAATCGAACCATTATGATTATGTTATTCTAATTTTTCTTTTTGCTCTGAACATTGGAGTTTGCAAACCTTAGGGTTTCTGGCAGACAGACGTTTCTGGAGAACGAAAACTCTTCAGAGATTAGGCAGACTGAGGCTGTGAAATACCAATTTAAGCTTGCATCTGGGTGACTTCATTCAGGAGTTACAGATTGAACGTATTGACAGATTCAGACAAGGATTTACTGAGTTATCCATCAGACAATACAGGCGATTTCATCAAAGATCAATCTACAAGGTTTTGGCACACTTTCCAAGAAGCCGTACCTTGTTATTTATTGCTGCAACAGGCCGTACTTTTCTGTACTGCCCAGGCCGTACATTCTTTTCTCCAGAGGAACGCATTTATCTTTCAGTTTGTGATGATTAGTTCTTGGGCGCATTGACACTGGAGATTCTTCTTGCCTGTGACTAGAGAGCAAAGCTGATATATTATTTTCTTAATGCATTTAATGCTGCTTCAGCCGCCATTCAGGTTTTTCAATAAAAATCATTGTATCTCATGATTTATTCAGATTTTTGTATTGTAAATGCTCTGGAAGTAATAATAAACAGTATGCCTACCTTCTCTGATCATTTTCCAAGCTTTTCTAGAGTTTATTAATTTTTTATGAATTTATTAGCAATTTTGAGAGAAATCGCAGCTTTAAATTTTTGCCTAAAAACTCATCAAAACACAAAAAAACCAAAAAATTGCAAAACGCAAAAATTTCAGTTAGGGTTTCGATTTGGGAACCACCAGGGTTCTGACACTTCTTGAGGCGAGACACATGGAAGACATTATGCACTTTGCTACTCGAAGGTAGCTCCAACTCATAAGCTATAGCTCCCACCTTTCTAATAACCTTGAACGGTCCATAGAAGCGAGGCTTGAGCTTCTCAGCTCCACTCTTCTTGAGAGTAGACTGTCTGTAAGGCTGTAGTCGAAGATAAACCATATCTCCAACCTCAAAAGTGCGCTCAACACGCCGCTGATCAGCGTACAACTTCTGCTGATTCTGTGCAATCTGCAGATTGTTCTTTAAGGATTTCAATATATCTTGACTTTGCTGTAACATATCCTTGGCTTGAAGGGCTTTGCTATCACCAAACACCAAATCAGCAAAGCTAGGGGCCTCATAACCATAAAGAGCCATGAAAGGTGACATCTTTATTGACATGTGAAAGGAAGAATTGTAGCAATACTCGCCTAAGTGAAGCCACTTCACCCATGCTCTTTGCTGTTCTGAAACATAATTCCTCAAATAACCTTCCAACCACTTGTTTACTATCTCTGTTTGCCCATCAGTTTGAGGGTGATAACTAGTGCTTGGAGTAAGCACTGTACCACTCATTCTAAAGACCTCTTGCCAAAAGGTGCTTAGGAACTTCCTGTCCCTATCACTCACAATGTTTCTTGGCAACCCATGCAATCTAAACACCTCATGAAAGAACAGATCTGCAACTTGAGCTGCTGAGAATGAGCTGGTAGTGGCAAAGAAATGAGCAAATTTTGTCAATCTATCCACTACAACATAGATACAATCTCTTCCTTGAACTTTGGGTAACCCAGTGATGAAGTCCATTGAGATGCTCTCCCACTTTTTGTTGGGAATGGGAAAAGGTTGCAGCAGACCAGCTGGTAGTGTATGCTCATTTTTATTCATCTGACAAGTAGGACACTCCTAAATGTAACGCTGAACTTCTCCTTTCAACCCTTTCCAAGAAAATCTTTCTCGGATCTGCCTATATGTCTTGAAGAATCCTTGATGACCAGCAAGTGGTATGTCATGAAATGTCAACAAAATCTTCTTCTTGAGCTTAGAATCAGCCACCAAAAAGATTTTCCCCTTGTATTGTATCAGCCCTTCCACCACCTTGTACCTTTCATCATGAAAAGTACCCTCCATAATGCTGGTTGCAAACTGATCTTTGGCATAATCAGCAAGCAAGGTGTTCTTCCAATCAGCAGTAAGCTCACATAATGAGCTCAAATGAGGTCTTCTGGATAACGCATCAGCCACTATGTTGTTTTTGCCTTTGACATACTCAATGTCAAAATCGTAAGCTTGAAGCTTACTCACCCACTTCTGTTGCCTCTCATTCAAATCTTTCTGATGCATGAAATGTTTGAGACTATTGTGATCAGTCTTGACCACAAACTTACTCCCCACCAAGTACTGTCGGAACTTGGCTAATGCATGCATGATTGCAAGCATTTCCTTGTCATAGATAGAGTAGGTCTTCTCAACTCCTCTTAATTTTCTGCTCTCAAACACGATGGGATGCTTATCTTGCATTAGAACAGCCCCAACACCTTCACCGGATGCATCACATTGCAGCTCGAAGGGCTTGGAAAAAACTGGAATTGCAAGAACAGGACAAGAACTCATTATCTTCTTGAACTTATCAAAAGTACTCTGTGCTTTTTCTGACTAGCAAAAGGCTCCCTTTTTCGTAAGGTTAGTAAGAGGAGCAGCATTCTGAGAGTAACCCTTCACAAACCTTCTGTAGAATCCACAAAGGCCCAAGAACCCTTTCAAGTGAGTCAAGTTCTCAAGAGGTGGCCAATCAACAATAGCCTTGATTTTTTCTGGATCAACCTTCACACCTTCGGCACTAATGATGTGACCAAGGCAAAGCAACTCCGTCATTCCAAATTCACATTTGGATTCTTTGGCAAACAAGCTCTCTGATTCCAGGATGTTAAGCACTTCCTCCAAGTGCTTGAGATGCTCTTCCCACGTCTTACTGAAAATCAAGATGTCATCAAAAAATATCAGCACAAACTTTCTCTACTGCTTCTGAAAGACTTTGTTCATGCAAGATTGAAAGGTAGCAGGAGCATTAGTCAACCCAAATGGCATGACTAAGAACTCAAAGTGCCCATAATGACATCTAAAGGCTGTCTTCTCCACATCAGATCCTCTCATTCGAATCTGATAGTAGCCCGACCTCAAGTCTATCTTCGAAAAGAACTTAGCTCCATGTAGCTCATCAATGAGCTCATCTATCCTTGGAATTGGATACCGATTTTTGATGGTGCTTTGATTCAAAGCGCGATAATCAACACACATTCGAATGGTACCATCCTTCTTCTTCACTAGCACAACTGCTGAAGCAAATGGACTCTTACTTGGACGAATGAAGCCCATCTCCAAGAGCTCCCTAATGTTCTTTTCAATCTCATCCTTTTGCTTTTTGGGGTACCGATATGGAGTTGTGATTACTGGCTTAGCTCCTTCTTTGAGCTCTATGACATGTTTTGAACCTCGATCAGGAGGTGGTCCAGGAGGTAAATCAGCAAACACTATACTCCTCTTGGTGAGTAAAGACTGAATATCTGGAGGATAATCTCTCTTTGTCTCAACCGGACTAGCTGGAAGAATCATGCACTCCGCAGCCCACTCTACTTGGTCATGACGTATCAGCCTTGCCATTCTCTTGAATGACACAATCCGAGGGCCACCATTTGACATTCCTCTCAACACCACCTTCTTTCCATCGGATTGAAATTTGAGTTCCATGGTTTGCAGATTTAAAGAGATCTCTCCAAGAGATCGCAGCCACTGAATGCCAAGGACAGCATCCGTATCTCCACTATTAACCACATAAAAGTCATCCTTGACTTCGTAATTACCCAATTGTATTGACATGTTGGGAATCTTTTTGGTGCATGAGATGTGAAACCCATCAGCAACCATAACTCTAAAGCCTTCAAAATCTTCAGTTTGCAGCCCTTTCTTTGCCACCACAGCTTCGTCTATGAAGTTGTGTGTTGCCCCAGTGTCAATTAGAGCAACTATACGCTGCCCTTTGATCATCCCACGAACTTTGAAGAACTCATTCTTTTGGAAGCTCGAAAGTTGAGCCAATGTACCTCCACTTCCTTTTTCACTTTCGGACTCTTCTGGAGCTCTTTCTTCTTCGCTGTCCTCAAAATCAGTTTGCTGATCAAAAAAATCAGAATTGCTTTCTTCAGCTGTATAGAACTCAATTTGATGGATTTTGGCTCCTTTTGGGCAAACATGATCTTGGGACCATTTTTCCCAACAACGGAAACATAACCCCTTTCTCCGGAGTTCATTGATAGTCTCTGGATCCAATCTTGTGCCATGAGGTTTCTGCTGTTTGAACTCCTTATGGTGTGGTTTTTGATGAGGCTTTTTCCCTCTATCCCCTTTGTGAAATGAGGGCTTGGAATGGAACTTCGCTTTGGGAACAGCCCACTCCATGTTTCTAGCTTTCTTCATTGCCTCTTGTAGGGAGGGTGGATCAAAAGCTTTAATCCAACCCTTGAGTGGTTCCATCAATCCTTCGCTGAATAGGATCACTAATCTTCTCTCCGCGATTCCAGTGACCATTACTGAAAGTCTTTGAAACTCAGCTATGTAGGCATCAACCGTGCCATACTGCCTCAACTGTGCCAACTCCCTGAAATGCACTTCTGGATCCTTCTTCTCGAATCTCTCAATGAGTCTATTGGTGAACTCATCGTAGGTAGTGATAGACCCATGACCTAAGGTAACTAGGCCATGGTACAACCACTCATGCGCCACCCCATCTAGGTGTAGCGTAGCGAATTTAATCGCTTCTTCTTCAGCCATTGGTCTAAGAGCCAGATAGTTGTCTAGCTTTTGTATTCAGGCTCGAGCTGAACTATTATCACTTCCATCAAAGTGGGGAAGCGTAACCTTGTTGCTAGCTTGATACAAGTCTCCATGTGCTGGTGTTCTCCTTTGATCATAATTTCTCCCTTGTCCTCTATCCTTCCTTCTAAACTCCATGTAATCATTGAAGGACATGTCAAGCTTGACTTCTTCAGGAAGAGTGTCATATTCAGTACGGCCTATCCTCAGCTTCTCCAAGGTTGAAGCATTTTCTTCAAAATCAGATGTGGGTTTGCTGGTGCCAAAAACGTGGGTTTGAATGGTCTAGCAGAAATGTATGTGCTGCTCGCTGAAGGTTGAACAACATGACCATTATGCTGGTCGGAAGCACTATGCTCACCGGCATGCACAGTACTGTTTTGTGGAGTATTCTGACTCAATCTCCCCAACATGAGAGAAAACATATCCAACAAAGCATCCATCTTCTTATCAACCCCTTGACCTAGATTGGCCGAATTGTCTATACCTTTCCCACTGTCACCTCTGTTGCCAAAAATCCTCTCACTGTAACAATCCAGGGTGATTCTCAACCCCGAAACCCTAACTGAAATGCTGATGTTTGAAGGGTTTTGAATGTTTTGTATTTTTTTTTTGTTTTTGAGGGTTTTTGGAAAATAACTAGAAAGCTGCGATTTTCTTAATAAATGCTTGAAAATTCATAAAAAATCATATGGCAATGAAAATACGTGGGAAATGTTCAGAACACAGAGGCGCACCACTTTATTAAATTTCCAGAGCTTTTACAATAATAAAATTTGAACAATGAATAAAATATGATTTATTTGAAAGGAACCTGATGGCGGCTGCAATAGCATGAAAGATTGAAAGAATATAATATAACTGTCTCCTGATCCCAGATCTCCAACTCAGAACGAAAAGAATCCTCCAGAAGACCAAGGCGCACTGGAAGCCTCTGCCAGAGACTGAAGAAGAAGGCGTTTCCTCTGGAAAATGAAAAGGTACGGCCCTGTAAGTACAGAACTGTACGGCCCAGCAGCAAGAAAGAATATGATACGGCTTTATTGGAATGGGTGCCAGATCTCTGTAGAAAGACTCTAAAAGAATCGCCTCAAATGCTTGATGAATAATCTCTGCTAAACCCTGAATGAATAAATCAATGAGCTCAATCTGTAACCTCTGTGTGAAGTCACCAAGATGCAATCTTCAACTGGTATTGCACAATCTCAGTATGCCAAATTTTGAAGAGGTATCGTTCCCCAGAATCGATTCGTCTGCTGAAACCCTAGGTTTTGCAAACTCCAATGCTCAAAGCAAATACAAGACAAATTTGAATAACATATCATAATGATTCGATTTGTCTTTCCTGTGAATATATACTCTCTTGCAAAAATTCGACCCAACTCACCTTTTAATAATCATTTAAATTAAATGATCAAATTCGCCCTTTTTGACTTAGGAGAAAAATAATAATTAAATGACGTCTCATTAATGAATAATAATTATTCACTATATCAAATATATCACTTTATTATAAAGTATTAAAATACTTTATAATATACCATTTAATTATTAATATTTAAATATATTAATCAAGTGACTTTAATATAAAGTCAAAATATTAAATATTTAATAATCATTAAATACTCCTTATTTTTCCTTCTGACCAACAAACTGAAGAACTGGGTCGATTCCGAGCTAACCAGCTGAACCAGGTGCCCTGCCCAAAATAGCAGCTTCCGCCTATCTGACTTTCTAAAAATAGAAAGTCTCTGAAAAACCACTCTGAAGCATTCTGCGAAGGCGCAACCTGAAACAACTGCAACACTGAAGCTACAGAACACTGAGTAGCTGCCTCAGATGATCCTCTGCACACACCTGTCAGCCTACGAGGATCGAAATAATAGGCTAACCACATGACCAGCTGCGCTGACTAGGATGGGGACATCACAGTCCGCCCTCCCCGAAATTACTTGTCCTCAAGCAATCTCAACTCTGGATGCTGTAAAATCTCCTCTGACTCCCACGTAGCATCCTCAACTGGCAAATCTCTCCACTTGATCAGACATTCCCTAATCACCCGCCTCCGAAGGTGTCTCTCTCTCATCTCGAGGATGGCCTCAGGTACTAGTATCAATTTCCCTTCGTCATCAAGGGGTGGCAAAACTGGAGAGGGTATCACATGTTGACCCAATGGCTTTTTCAGGCGAGAAACGTGAAACACATTGTGAACCTTGCTATCAGCTGGCAAGTCCAACTCATAAGCAACCTCGCCCACTCGTTTGACAACACGAAATGGACCATAGTAGCGAGGCTTCAGCTTCTCTGCCCCACTCTTCTACAGAGTAGACTGACGATACGGTTGCAACATAAGGTACACCATATCATCCACATCAAAGGTACGCTCAACCCTCTTCTGATCAGCATACTGCTTCTGTTGATTCTGTGCCCGCTGGATATTGTCTCTGAGAGACCTCAAAATGTCTTGCTGACTCTGCATCATATCCCCTGCACTTGGCACTCTGCTATCGCTCAGTATCAAATCCAAAAGGTTGGGCGCCTCATACCCATACAAAGCCATAAAGGGTGTCATCTGTATTGTCATGTGGTGAGTCGAGTTATAACAATACTCGCATAGATAGATCCACCTCACCCAAGCTCTTTGTTGTCCAGCTATATAATTACGCAAATAACCTTCCACCCACTTATTGACAATCTCTGTCTGCCCATCTGTCTGCGGACGGCAGCTGGTATTCGGTGTCAGTTCGGTCCCACAAAGCCTGAACAATTCCTGCCAAAAGTTGCTCATGAACCGACTCTCTCTATCACTGACTATCGTCTGAGGCAACCCATGCAACCGGAATACTTCTCTTAAAAATAACTCTGCAGTCTGCGATGCTGTGAAGGTAGTAGTAATCGGGAAAAAGTGTGCATATTTAGTTAACCGATCAACCACTACGTAGATGCAATCTTTTCCTTGGGCTTTCGGTAAGCCTGTGATAAAGTCCATCGATAAACACTCTCACTTCCTGTCAGGTATCGGAAGTAGCTGGAGCAATCCAGCAGGATATGTGTGCTCCTGCTTGTTCTGCTGGCAAACAGAACACTCTCGGACATATTGTAACACATCAGTTTTCAGCCCTTTCCAAGTAAACCGTTCCCGAATCATTTTATGTCTTATAGTACCCGGGATGGCCCGCCATAGGAAGATCATGAAAGGCTCTCAAAACTGTAACCCTCACCTCAGAGTCAGGAATCAAAAAAATCCGCCCCTTGTAAATGATCAGGTCATCTACAATAGTATACCTATCATCCTGCTCTGTCCTGTCGACAATGCTAGAAGCCCATGGGTTCTTAGCATACTCAGCAATAATCCGATGCCTCCAATCCTCTGTGATCTGTGCCATGGCATTCAACTGAGGTCTATGAGACAAGGCGTCAGCTACAACATTCTGCTTCCCCTTAATGAAGGTGATATCAAAGTCATACGACTGCAGTTTACTGACCCATTTTTGCTGCCTCTCATTCAAGTCTCGCTGCCCGAGGAAGTGTTTCAGGCTATTATGGTCTGTACGGACACTGAATTTGCTGCCCACCAAGTATTGCCTGAACTTAGCCAAAGCATGCATAATGGCTAACATCTCCTTGTCGTATATGCTGTAGAATCTCTCAGGACCCCTAAGCTTTCTGCTCTCAAAAGCAATAGGGTGTCGCTCCTGCATCAAAACGGCACCAATGCCCTCTCCTGAAGCATCACAGAATAAATCAAATGACTTCGTAAAGTCAGGCAATGCTAGCACTAGACATGAAGTCATGATCACCTTAAACCTGTCAAAGCACTCCTGCGCCTGTGGTGACCAAGTAAAAGCCCCCTTCTTTGTCAAGTCAGTAAGGGGTGTGGCGTGACGTGAGAACCCACTAACAAATCTCCTGTAGAAAGCACACAACCCGATGAAGCCTCTGAGCTGCGTAAGGTTCTCAGGTACCGGCCACTCAACTATTGCTCGGACCTTTTCAGGGTCCATACTCACTCCCTTGGCACTGATGATGTGCCCCAAATATAACAACTCCTCCATACCAAGCTCACACTTGGATTCCTTAGCATAGAAAGATTCATCTGCCAAGATACCCAAAACTGCATCTAAGTGAGCCAGATGCTCCTCCCATGACCTGCTATAAACCAGAATGTCGTCGAAGAAGACCAATATGAAATATTCCGAGCCAAATTTTTTCGTTTTTCAAATAACAAATGACAAAGCAGTGCACCCGTTAAGGTTAGAGGAAGAAACCCAAACGTACAAGAAGCAACTCTAACCAGAATGGCACCGATGTTGGTGAGCATTGGTCAGAGGGTCCTCTATTCTAATTGCTGGAAAAGGAACTCGACGCCAAGTATGTGCTACCCAATCCAATGCGGAGTGAGGGGCGACCATATGACGGAGTGAATACAAAACAATGCTTGAAAGAAGTGCTGAGAAATGGAACTACTCAACACCCAGAATGTGTTTGCTACCCAGAATGGGAAGTAGCTACCATAGGGCGGAGGTAAATCTATTACAAAGCAACTTAATTGAAAGAGAGCGTTACATATCAGATTTGAGCAATAATTGTGAATGACTGCCAGTACTACTGGTCAGTTTTACAAGATAGGAATCAATCGCCTGCCAATGTCTTAAGAATCTGAAGGATTAGCATTGCATTATAGAGATAAACCTTTGTCTTGGATAGGCATGCCAAACAATAGAACCTTCAAGAAGCAATACAAGAATTCTGATTTTTCTGTTACAAATCTGCTCTTAAAGGAAATAACAGCAGTCTATGGAAATGATCATATGCTCATAACTTCCTAACAACTTGTTCAAATGATATGATTTTTGATGCACAACACTATTCTTATGAAGGCGCCCAAACTAACACCAAAAAACAGACCCAAAATGCACCCAATGTTTAATGCACGAATTCCAATGCCACAAAAGGTACGGCCCAGCTGAAAGGGCGATTTTCTCTTTTAAAAATAATGCAAGCTCTAAAAATTCTACCAATTTGAGAATGATGGCGCCTAAGCCTAGCAAAGCCAATGGGTTAATACCCAGAACAGTATTTTTGGTATTTTTTGACTTATAAATGAAAACACGAATCTGCTGTGTTAAATAATGCAAAAGGCTGAAAACTACTAACATACGAATCAGATCTAACAATGCAATGAACTACATACAATGCACAAACTTAAATGCAACTCACAATACAATGAATCATCACTAGATGTTGTCTTGCAAACACGAAGCGATGCCCAAGCTAGGAGGCCTTCATTCCTCGAAGCAGTCCCAGAGCCAATCCGGCAGCATAACAGTATATTTGTCCAAAGATGAAGAAATGATGCACAGGACTTCTTTTTATGAGTTCCGTTTGACTTCACGAAACCCTAAAATCCAACTCAAAGTTCAAACCTTAACTCTTCCTTCAATATGGCGTCCTTTTCACCTTTAGCTCAATAATCATATTTTAATTAAAATATCACCTTGATAAATGCGCCCCAATTAATTTGCTTTGACTTAGGAGAACTCATCAAATATTAAATATAACCTTAATGAAGGCGCCACCCTTTGAGTCCACCTTTTAAAATAACTTTAAGTCATTCGACTAGGCCAAGGTGATAAATAACATTTTAATTATAATGTTATTTTTAAGTGAAACGAGCTCGACTTCCCAGAACTGCATTCTGAAGCCCAAAACTGAATACGCCACTTGAGTCAACTGAAGGGGAAAGTCAACTGTCTGATACCACCCTGTTTACTGCCAAAAATAGAATTTACTAAAAATAGTAAATTCCAGAAAATGCTCTGAATGCCGAGATGAACATACCCCTGCGAAGCTCTCTGAAAACCCAGAAAGAATCCGCCATTGAATCCATCATCTCTAAGCAATGACCTCCTCAAAAATAGGAAACCCTAATTTATCTTCCGACTAGCCTTCGGGTTCCCAAAGAAAAGGCCAATGGTTACTGGAAAGATTAGGTTTGAGAAGGGGACATTACACAATACAAATCTCCTCAACTGTGAACTGAAAACCCTATTCATAGTCGCCTGAAAGGTGGCAGGTGCATTGGTTAAACCAAAGGGCATAACCAAGAACTCAAAGTGACCGCAATGACATCTGAAGGCGGTTTTCTCAATATCCTGCTCCCTCATCTGAATCTGGTGGTACCCGGACCTCAAATCAATCTTCGTGAAGAAGATAGCACCGTGTAACTCATCAATCAACTCATCGATGCGTGGTATAGGGTACCTATTCTTAATTGTCCTTTTGTTGAGCTACCTGTAGTCTATGCACATCCGAAGTGATCCATCCTTCTTCTTCACCAATACAACCGATGAAGCAAAAGGTGACTTGCTAGGTCTAATATGCCCCATAGCTAACAACTCGTTGATGATCTTCTCTATCTCATCCTTGAGTCGTTTCGGATGTCTGTAGGGAGTGATCATAATGGGCTTTGCGCCCTCCTCCAACTCAATGATATGCTCTGTGCCTCTGTCTGGAGGTCTACCAGGTGGAATGTCACTAAACACTTTGGAGTGTTTAGTCCTCAAGATCTGAATGTCAGGGTGGTACTCACCCTTCTGCTGCTCCTGTTGGGCTGGCATCAACATGCACTCTGCTGCCCAGTCAACCATATCATGACGAATGAGCCTCTCCATCCGCCTGAATGAAACCATCCTCAGATTACTGTCTCGAATAGCCTTGATGACATGAGGTCTCCCATCGACCTTGAACTTCATCTCCATGTCACGCAAATTGAGTGTGAACTCACCCAAATCGTGCAACCATGCCATCCCTAACACCACATTAGTATCTCCCATGTTAACAACATAGAATTCAGTCTTGAATTCATAGTTGTTCAGTCGCATCGAAAGATCAGTAATCTTTCGGTCACATCTCAGAGTGTACCCATCAGCCACCTTGACTCGAATACCCTCAAATGCCTCTGTCTGAATGCCACGTCTCTCCACCAATCGTGCATCAATGAAATTATGTGTAGCACCCGTATCCAGTAAGGTAATCACCTTTTGACCTGCTAGGAGCCCGCGAAGTCTAAACGACCCATCTCTCTGAAGGCTAGTCAAATGGGCTTCCTGTAGCTTCCTTCCACCTTCGTTTTCACCCTCATTTTCGGACCTGTCATCATCTGAATGCTCGGAATCAGCTTGCTGGTCTGACAGATCAGATTGCTCTTCGCCCTCATAAAACCATTCCATCTGATTGTTTTTGACCTTAGGACGAAGTGGGCATACATGTTTTTCATCGTAGGGTGCCTTGCACCAGAAACACAACTTTTTCTTCCGCAATTCGTTCAATGTTTCTCTGTCAAAGGGTGGTGCATTCTGTCTCTTAGGATCCGGTTGATCCCTCCTTTTGTCAAAGGGTTTATTTCTGTCGAAAGGCCTATTAGGCCTCGTGTAGGGTGTCAAACCTGAATTGAACTTGCTGCGAGGTGCTGCAAGTTCCATGTTTCGCGCCTTTCTCATGGCCTCCTGAAGGGTAGGAGGGTCAAAATCCTTTACCCACCCTCTCATAGGTTCTGTCAAACCCTCAACGAAGAGTATAATGAGTCTCCGTTCTGAAATACCAGTCACCATAACGGCAACTCTCTGAAACTCACCAATATAAGAATCCAAACTACCTGTCTGCCTGAGTGAGCTAGCTCTCTGAAATAAAGTTCCGGATCCTTCTTATCAAAGCGCTCTATGAGCCTGCTGGTGAACTCCTGGTAAGTATTGACTGCATGATGGCCAAGTGTATACATGTCGTGATGCCACCAATCATGCGCTATTCCATCAAGATGCAAAGTAGCAAACTTAATGGCCTCGTCCTCCTGCATAGGCCTCAATGATAGATAGTTGTCCAATTTCTGGACCCAAGACCTCGCTGACGTCTTGTCAGACCCATCAAAGTATGGCAAGGTGATCTTGCTAACTGCATACTGCAAGTCCCTGTTCACCTATGGCTGTGGCTACTGATGTTGAGGGGGTCTACAGTCAAATCTGCCTCCTCTAGGTTTATGAACATTCATAAACTCATGAAACGATAATGCCTGCCTGATCTCAGGTGCCAATGATAGGTACTCACCATGAAACCTCGTCACATCTGCTACTGACATGCCATTATGTGGCTGAAACTCCTGATGTTGCCCCTGCTGCTCTGCCCCCGGAGTCAGAGGTGGAGTCTCTCTAGGTAAGAATGTAGGCTGTCCAGGCCTACGCTCCTGATAGATCGGTGACGGCTGTCGTGGTACTGATGCCAAAGGCTGATCTACTTGTGTAGTCCCGTTCGTCTGTCCAATCTGTATATAATGAGGCTGTGTGGGCGTATACTGTCTGATAGTGCCCATCAACTGGGACATCATGTCCATCATGTTATCATGCCTGCATCTAAACTCCTCATCGGTAATGTCGCCCTCTGCATGTGCTTTCCCTGAATCCCTAACTGTCTCTGTAGGAATCTCACGGTCTGCCATTAGGGTTGCAACACTGTTCTCGCTGCTGTTTGAACTAGATCTGTGAATACCAAGTACTCCTGACACTATCTCACCTTCAGGAATCGGTGGACCTGTCCAATCCTCGGCTCTGCCTGTCCCTACACCTTTAATATAATGAATAGTATCTCTGCTCATGAAAAAGCAACCAAAAAGCACACTGTATTCTGAAAAAGCAAATGAAAAAGCACAGGATGGCAGGAAATCTGTGCTCTGATACCACTGTAAGAATCCAAGGTGATTCTCAACCCCGAAACCCTAACTGAAATGCTGATGTTTGAAGGGTTTTGAATGTTTTGTATTTTTTTTTTGTTTTTGAGGGTTTTTGGAAAATAACTAGAAAGCTGCGATTTTCTTAATAAATGCTTGAAAATTCATAAAAAATCATATGGCAATGAAAATACGTGGGAAATGTTCAGAACATAGAGGCGCACCACTTTATTAAATTTCCAGAGCTTTTACAATAATAAAATTTGAACAATGAATAAAATATGATTTATTTGAAAGGAACCTGATGGCGGCTGCAACAGCATGAAAGATTGAAAGAATATAATATAACTGTCTCCTGATCCCAGATCTCCAACTCAGAACGAAAAGAATCCTCTAGAAGACCAAGGCGCACTGGAAGCCTCTGCCAGAGACTGAAGAAGAACGCGTTTCCTCTGGAAAATGAAAAAGTACGGCCCTGCAAGTACAGAACTGTACGGCCCAACAGCAAGAAAGAATATGGTACGGCTTTATTGGAATGGGTGCTAGATCTCTGTAGAAAGACTCTGAAAGAATCGCCTCAGATGCTTGATGAATAATCTCTGCTAAACCCTGAATGAATAAATCAATGAGCTCAATCTGTAACCTCTGTGTGAAGTCACCAAGATGCAATCTTCAACTGGTATTGCATGGTCTCAGTATGCCAAATTTTGAAGAGGTATCGTTCCCCAGAATCGATTCGTCTGCTGAAACCCTAGGTTTTGCAAACTCCAATGCTCAGAGCAAATACAAGACAAATTTGAATAACATATCATAATGATTCGATTTGTCTTTCCTGTGAATATATACTCTCTTGCAAAAATTCGACCCAACTCACCTTTTAATAATCATTTAAATTAAATGATCAAATTCGCCCTTTTTGACTTAGGAGAAAAATAATAATTAAATGACGTCTCATTAATGAATAATAATTATTCACTATATCAAATATATCACTTTATTATAAAGTATTAAAATACTTTATAATATACCATTTAATTATTAATATTTAAATATATTAATAAAGTGACTTTAATATAAAGTCAAAATATTAAATATTTAATAATCATTAAATACTCCTTATTTCTCCTTCTGACCAACAAACTGAAGAACTGGGTCGATTCCGAGCTAACCAGCTGAACCAGGTGCCCTGCCCAAAATAGCAGCTTCTGCCTGTCCGACTTTCTAAAAATAGAAAGTCTCTGAAAAACCACTCTGAAGGATTCCGCGAAGGCCCAACCTGAAACAACTGCAACACTGAAGCTACAGAACACTGAGTAACTGCCTCAGATGGTCCTTTGCACACACCTGTCAGCCTACGAGGATCGAAATAATAGGCTAACCACATGACCAGCTACGCTGACTAGGATGGGGACATCACATTACCCCCTAAAGTCCTTTCACTATCCCCCATTTCTGTCTCCTGAGAAGGCTCCCAATTAGCCCTCAAAACCTCTGAAGCTGTCTGACCTTCTGGAGCCTGATACAACTGTGTCTGAACGGTATCCCTCTTGTATACCCTTGCCAAGTACCTATGTTCTCTGTCACTCATAGAAGGCTGATTTCACAGGATGGCAGGATGCGTGGCTCTGATACCACTGAAATATACCGGGCCAAATTTTTTAATTTTTCAATGGCAAATTACAAAGAACAAGCACCCGTTAAGGTTAGGTCATAAACCCAAACGATGCTGAAAGTAACTCTAACCAGAATGTACACCAGGATCCCGATGTGGGCGAGGTGTGAGCATTGGTCAAAGGATCTTAAAGGAAATGCTGAAACAAGAACTCTAACCAAGAATGCGTTGGCGAACGATGGGCATATGGTCAGAGGATCCCTATCTATTGCAATACTGGAAATTAACTCAACACCAAGTATGTGCTACTCAATCCATGATGGATAAGAGGCGACCATATGGCGGAGACTTAAGAAATTACAATACAAAGCAAGTAAATAGGCGGCAAGCCAGCCTCTTTCACTTATTCAGTGGGCTGTTACAAACATAAGATTAACAGAAATAAAAAATTGCTGACAGTACTACTGTTCAGCTTACAATAATAGAGTTTCAGCAGTTAAGCACAAGATAAGAGTCTTCTCACAGCTGCAACAATGTATAAAGTTATCCTCAATGCTCTCAATGCCTTTCCTCTCAAGATCTAGTTCAAATGAAGGGCTTCAAACAAGCTGTAATGACAGACCCAAGACTGAAAACTGTTATCAGCAATACAGAAGTTCAATGAAATGCTCACAAAACACTCACCACCCACCCAATATGCATGAAAATTGATGCAAATGACTCCTATGATGAAGGCGCCTAAGCTGAAGACACAAAACAGTCCCTAAATTCTGTTATTTGTTTTTTGACACAAATCCCAAGGCATCCAAAAAGGTACGGTTTTATGAGAGGGGCGATTCTCTTCTCTAAATTCAAGTTCTTCACATTAAAATCTGATAATTGGTGCAAAGGGGCACCCAGCCTAGACAAGAAGATAGGAACAATACCCAGAATGAAATATTTTTGTATTTTTGAAATATGAGTGAAAATTACAATCAGCTATGAACTCAGCAACTACAGAAAATAACATGAAAATGCAAATAACTGAACTACAATGGCAACTAACTCACTACAAAGCAATCCTCACTACAAAATGCACTCAAACAAAAAAATCTCTCCACTAGGTGCTGTCTCACAAGCACGAAGTTGAGCCTAGCTAGGAGGCATTCATTCTTCGAAGCAATCCTCTCACCATTTCGGCAGCATAACGTTACTCAAGATGTTGGATAGTGAAAATGAAGACCAAGACCTCCTTTTAAAGACTTGTGAAGACTGTCCAGAAGCTTCTAGAAACCCAACTTTTCAAATTTTGAGTAACTCCTTTTCCCACCAAAAGTGGCATCCCTTTTGTCTTGAGCAATTTTGACTTTTTTTAATTTAAAATAATCTCCAAGATGGACGTCCTTTCTCAAACATTGATTTTTGAGCTTTAGAAAAATATAAAATAACCTCATGAGGCGCCACCCCTTCAAAGACCACTTTTAAAAACAACTTAAGTTCAATCACTAGGCTAAGGGGGGGGGGTCAACAGCAAAATATAATATTAAACATGACTTTATTAAAAATAATTCAACTTATCTCTCCAAACGAGCCCCAAAGCCAAAGTTGAGCAATCCAACTGAACATACTGAAGTAGAAGGTCAATCGAGCCGAAACCAACAGTACCACTGCGAAAAATAGAATTTACTAAAAATAGTAAATTCGTGAAAGTGCTCAGAATGCCAAGAAGAATACATCACCGAAAGGCTCACGAAAAACCCATAAGGAATCCACAATTCAAACGCCAATCCGTGAGCACAAGTAACCACCAACCAAGAAACCTAATTTCACCACCGAGAAGCCTGCGGGTCTCCAGAATAGGCCAACGGTCAATCAGAAGAAGTCATGCACGAGAAGGGGACATTACAGTTTTTACTTTGAAGAGATGTTGTTCTCTCCAAGCAAAAAGCTTCTTCTTGTGTTCTTCTATAATGACTGAATCATAAGCCATCCTCAAGTTAGGAATGACGATCTCATCTCTCGGTTTCCTTTCCGCTATATTCTGCTCAAACTCCTGAATCCCTGAATGAAGATCATGGGTGTTATACCTTAATTGGTACATTTCTGCAAGTATAAATCTGCCCCTAGCGATGAATTCTTCTATCCAATCTCTCATATGTTTTCCGTAGATGACCAATTGACTTAGCTGATGTTGATTTGCAAGTGACTCCAGAATTTGTGGAACCAACAAAGAGGCCTATGAAGTACCATGAAGGAGGTTGGAAACATACTTCCGCAACTGTCAAATCTCAACCTTGAGGGGTACCTTATCTTCTTTGTCTTTGTGCACTTGTTCCTTTAGATTATCTATTGCAACCTCAAAGAGATTTATATCGGTATGTCGGGTGCTTCTTTCGAGATTGGCCTTGACAACTTTGAAGTCATCAATTTCAACCTCATCAACATTCTTGTCCTTTGGAGGTGTGGCAAACTCAAGGATAATCTCGCCTTCAGAACTCTTCTCCATATGAACTTGCTTCTTAAGTTTCTTCTCTCTTGCGTCTTAGTAGATGCTATCAAGTTCTGCAAAGTTCAACTGATGAGAAGGCTTCCTCCTCATCCTACCCAGTAGGTTCTCAAGCCAAGACGAGGAGTCTATACTAACTTCTCTAGGAGAATCAGTTCCAGCTCCAGCAACTCCTAATGGATCAATAAGTGTTGAGACGTTGCGAACCGGTGAATCACCTTCTAAATCTATATGAATAGGAGAAGGCTTCAGTGACAGTTGAAGAATAGGAGATGAAGGCACAGCTTCAAGTCGTGGTGCTGACTCAACTGGAACTTTTGGTGCATCTGTTGACTGTCCTTGCTTTTTCCTTCAAGCTCTTCATCATTCTGCTAATCGTTGTATCTTCTAGAGGATTTCTCATAGCTTTCACTCTCAATTTTGATTTAGAAGAAGGTAGAGATGACCAAACTATTGGCGGCTCTGCTACTGGAATAGCTACCTTCCGTGTCTTCTTACTATTCAGGAATATCCTGTTGTTCTTGATAACTCGACTTGTCCTTTCCTCAATTGAGTTGTTTTGTTTGGCGAATCAATCAACTTGTGAAAGTGGTCGTTGCTCGACCTAATCTTAGGCATACATGAGAAGTAGAACCTCCCCATCATCATCTAACAAACCCTCCAAATCTTCTGATAAGAAATCTGCCATTTGCCAACGAGTAAGTCTGGAGTAGTTGCGCTTGCGCATTTCGAACTCATCTGCACAATTAACCTAAAAATCTTCAATTGTAGGTACATGTGCATGATTTTGACCAAGACGAGCTGCAAAGATGCCACGAGGATCATATGAACGTTTCTCCTTGAAAAGCTTGAGACCAAACCTTGACATTTCATCGCTCATCAACTTAGCATCAGCTACTAATTTGCATCTAGCTATGCTCATCTCAAACAGGAAACTCAATGTATGCTTGTGTCTGTTACACAAAAATGTGTGCACTTTGTGTACTTGCCTAAGAAATTCCATGAACATGACCTCATCTAACTTCATTTGCATCAAAACGAAGAATTCCTAAAAAATAGGGTGGCAAAAAGTATGCACATGAGGATGTTTTCGAAAAAAAATTTAATTGAAGATGACTTGGGCACCTTCCTTGAAATAAGGCGCCCAACTTCTCTAGAGATAGAAAATTTTCATGATTTTCAATTTTTGCTCGCTTCTAACTCCGCTGAAGCATGCTTCCAATTTTGGCAATCCATCAAATTAGCACTATCAACTAATAATCTCTGTTTGACCATGGCAATCTCATCTTTGACCACTGATGAAGTGATCCCTACCTTTGTTTCAACATCTGACATCATCTAATCATGTTTGCAAACCCTCGAAGCTGCTGACGAAGACTGAAATGAAAGAAAGCACAGACGAGGCGAAAAATCTTTTAAGTGTTAGTAGTAAAGGTGCCCTCCTTGAAAAAAGGCGCCCAAGTCTTCTAAACTTAGAAACTTTTTTGAGATTTTCAACCTTTTTGATTTGCGTGTCTCTAGAATCTGATATCCCCTGTTCGGGCTATTATCTCCTGAAATTGCACCCTGTTGAACCTGATGTTCAACACCTCAGTGTAACATGGGAAGACCTCTAAAGTTGTGGGTTACTTGTAGACAAAGGTCAACCTCCGAAGAAGGCCGGCTTCCTAACTGGTAATATCACTTAACTACTAATCTTTGCAAGGAAAAGGGAGGAGTGCATAAAAATGAAAATTAAATCCTATGGTGATGCACCAAATTTGCTCAAAACATGTACCGTTGTTTAGCACACAGTTTCCAATCAACTAATAAAAGCTGATATGCACAACTCAATACTCATATGATACTGCATAAACATTTCATAAGAAAGCTACAATACATACAGTCCTAGAAGGATGATAAGTTCTCCTCACAACTAAAACTATTTGCATCACTAGCATAACCTATAACCTGCAATATACGTATCTCCTCTGCTTGAAAGTGTTATTAATGAGACGTATTAACAAGGAATAAGAAAAACTCACATGTAAATATATCAATCATCCAACACACTCAACGAAAAAGATAACTGAGAAGGCAGAAATTGCTCTCTTTATTGATCTCCAAAGGTGAAACTCTACCATACAATATTTGTGAATGAGTTACAAAACTCAGTATTCTCCTCTAAGGACTTATAGAAGTCACAAAAGCAGAAAATATGCAAGTAAGAACTGTCTACAAAAAGAGGCAAAAATGCCATACATACGAAAACTAAAAGTGTCTCCCCTTTGTTTTAGGGTTTACAAAATATCGGTTTTTTCAGAAGGGTCGACCCTCAGACCTTTTGGAAATAAAGCTAATGCATTCAATGTGCATCCTCCGTGTACACGTCGGTGAAAGATCGTTCTAGGGATCGCCCTCCAGATCTTTTGCAACCATGCATTTAATGTACTAACCTCTGGCCTCCGTGTTCACTCTTGAACTTCCTTGAAGAGCTGCCTTGAATGCCCCCTGGAGCACTACCATTAATATCGATCTGACTTTTTCCAGTAAACCTCACAACTATCCCCAAGACTGACGGCTTCTGTTTCCTGCTCAAGATCTTTCCGTAGGTTGACTTCCTATGCAAGCAGCTTCAGACTTTCCCATTAGATCCCCACACCATTGCTCACCGAGCTGCTCCATCGCCTTTAATCTCAGAATAAGTCTGTGTCGTTTATGCTCTATTGATCTCGTTCACAGGGGGAGTCAAACAATCAAACGGCTAATGGTTCGCCTTTAGTTCTCTCTGATTGGTTGAACATATGCCACGCAAGATCCCAGGCGGTCGAAGGTCATTCAGCCAGAATCGCATGTAGGTGAGACACTGGCCGTGTCTCCCCTATGCGATTATGCTCTATAGCAGCGATCGGCATAGCTTACCACTGTCGGCAAGACTTCACATCAAATGCAAAAGTTATATCGATATCACAGAAAAGCATCGGCAAGACAATCGTTTTCGGCCAGACATCATGGCGAGACCTCAGGAGTCATACCGATATCGCCATTTCATCGCCCAGACATCCGCATTCGGCAAGAGATCTCGCCGAAGTCTGCAGCAGATACATCGTTGTCGGCAAGACAAACATCAGTCGGGAAGACCTCATACCAAAGGCATGAACCTTCGATGAGACACCATCGGGTCGGCGGGACATCTCCTTGAGTTCAAAACACTATGCCGACACTAACTCCCTTCAACAAGACACCATCAGATCGGCAAGACTTTTCACCGAAGACACCTCCATTCGCCGAGACCTCACCCTTTCGGGAAGACATCACACCGACACCAAATATTATACTGAAGGCACCTCTCTGTCGGCAAGACTTTTCCCATTTGGCCAGACTTTATGCCGAAGGCAAACTCTCTCGGCGAGACCACCTTCGTTCGCCGAGACATCATGTCGAACTCCTTTTTTTCGCCCCGAGCTCACTTCACTTCGGCAAGACCCTATCAAGTCGGCAAGACTTCTCAGCGAGGCCATATGTTTCGGTGAGAGCTCATTCCGGGACCACCACCTCATGTCGGCAAGACCCTATCGAGTCGGCAAGACTTCTCATCGAAGCCATCTTGTTTCGGCGAGAGCTCACATGGGTCGGCAAGACCTTATGCCGAACCCTTTATCTTTCGATGAGCTCGGAACATTTCGGGGAGACCACCAGCAGTCGGCGAGACGTTACACCGAGGGCATTTCGTTTCGGCGAGACCTCGCCCTGTCGGTGAGACCTTACGCCGATGACGCCTCCCTTCGCCAAGACTTACATCTTTCGGCAAGACCCTATGCCGAAGGCAATCCCCTTCGGCGAGACTTTATTTGGTCGCCGGGACATTACGGCGAACTCCTTTCTTTCGCCGAAACTTCTTCTTATCGGCCAGACCTTTCGCCGAACTCCTTTCTTTCAGCGACGCTAGCACTATGCAACAGTCGGCGAGACCTTAGCAGTCGGGGAGACATATAAAAACCCACGACGAATAAAATGTCTGGCCAACCGGTGGAACCCAAATGAATATAACACACTACCAGTCGGCAAGACATCTGAAAGTGTTGGAAATATTGTCATTGATGTCAAATGTGCTCAAGTTGAGATAGTTGGAGGTTATCATTGATATCGTGAAGGATAAAGACATTGAACAAGCTTAAATAGAGATTATAAGAAGCGTATACATACCAGCATACTTGACAAGAAAGAAAAGTCATAAGGTATATATGTGAACTTTGCACTTTCTAAGTGGCAACCAATCCAAAATCATGAATCCGAATGGCAAGCATAAGGTGAAATTATTTCATGATTTAAGAAAGTATATATACAATAGAAAAACAGATCTGAATGTGGTACTATTTAGAGAATGCATCAGAGTTATATCAGATACAAGGAAAATATGAGAACAGGGATAAAACAGCTTTATGAAGAATTCTTGTGCAGATCTTTGAAGAACATAAACAGATTCATGAAGCATATTTGAAAGTATATAAGCATCAGATATGAGGTCGATCAGATATGAGAAGAAAGATATAAGTATGCAATGATATTTTGGAGAGATCAGACTTTATGAAGAATCTATGTGCAGATTCAGAAGAGAGATTTTTGAAAAGCATGAACAGTTTTTATAAGTATGCAGATCCAAAAGGAAAGCAGAAATCAGATCAATTCTTGTAGACATAACAGTTTACACCAATCACAGCCATTGGTGAAATCATTGGAGAACTTAGACAAGGTCAATTTCTATCTGTGATTCAATCTCAGCAAATAATGATTCAATTTCAGCAAAGAACTGAGACTAGGTCAAATGGCAAAAAAAGACCAAAAATAAAAATTAAAGAGAAGCATTTAAAAATAAATAAACAACAGGAAAAGACAAAACACAAAAAAAAAACAAAAACTAGTAAAAGACGAAATAAGAAAAAGATAAAAATAAGTAAAAGACGAAAGTCTTTAAAAGGCAGCGCTTCTAAATTAGACAACACATTTATTTGTTAAAGCACAATTGCTTGTTAAATAATTAAATATGAGAAGGTATCGATTCATATTGCTTTATGAAAAGGTGGCATTAGAAGACAAAGTCTAATAAGACAAAAGTCTAAATAAATAAAAAGGCAACGTTTCCATAGAAGGCTACGATCTTTTTTTTGTGAATAAAACAAAAAGCATATTTTAGAAGTGGTATGATTTAAGAAATCTGAAGGAGTACGGTTTATTTTATGCAACTTCAGAATTATAAAAAACAAAAATTAATTACTACATGAAGGTGTGCGATCCAAAAAAGAGACTTCAGATTTCCACTAAAAATTAAATTAAATCAAACAATTGAAATGATTTGAGTTATTATTAATAAGAGTTTTTGTTTGAAGAGGTGTAATTAAGATTGAAATGGTATGAGTTTGCAAAAAGACACATCTGAAAAGATGTGATTAAGACATGAAGAGACAGATTTTTTAAATGATGTGTTCTTTCATCAAAGGGTTGCAATTCTTGAGCAACTTATATATTTGATATCCAAATCAGATTTAAAGTGGGTGTGTAGTGCATGTGAAATAAAGATCATATCAAAGAAAAATCACGTGTTGTATGTGATATGATTTAATTGAACATTCTTTGTGTTAGAGTTTGAAGTTGATAAGAAGTTTAAGAGGGTAAAAGTTTGTTGATATACTGATTCACCCCCCCCCTCCTCGCCCCCCGCCCCTCTCAGTTTTTCTTTGTGCTCTTCAATTAGTATCAGAGCAAGGTCCTTCTTAAAATCTTAACCGTTTGAAGGAGATCCTTAAAGAGCACTTATGGCAGATCACAACAATACAGTGAAAGCACCCATCTTTGATGGGACTAATTATGCGTTTTGGAGTATCAAGATGGAAGCATATTTGAATGCACTTGGGTTTGATGTGTGGCAATCTGTTGTTGATGGGTATACACCTCCAGCTACCCCTCCAACGGATCAAGCAGGGAAAAAGAGAAGTGAGAACAATGCAAAAGCCAAGCATGCTCTTCTTTGCAGCCTAACAGATTTTGAATTTACAAAGGTCAGGAGGTGCAAATCAGCAAAAGAGATTTGGGTCAAGCTTCAAAACATCTATGAAGGAGATGCAAAAGTAAAGAAAGAAAAGTTGCAAACTCATAGAAGGAAGTTAGAAACTCTCAAGATGGAAGATGATGAAGACATTGCTTCATATTTTCTTTGTGTTGATGAAACCGTGAACATCATGAGAGGACTTGGTGAAGAGATTGATGATGCCTTTATTGTTGACAAAATTCTAAGATCTTTTTCTACAAAATTTGAGGCCAAGGTTGCAGCATTGGAAGAATTAACAAACTTGGATCAGCTATCAAAAGATGAATTACATGGGATCCTTGCTGCCTATGAGATGAGGATTGAAGGAAGATCACCACAAAAGGAAGTCTCATTCAAAGCATCTAAAAAGGGCAAGAGCAAGCATGAAATAAGGCGCCCAACTTCTCCAGAGTTAGATTATTTTTCAAGATTTTCAAATTTCCTCATCGGTCGTTCACCACCTTCGTCATCTATGTTGACCATCATTGCTAACGTCTTGACCATGTTCACCGTTGTGCGTGTATGATCTACAAAAACTAAAAAATTGGCTTAAGCATTGACTGCTAGGCAATTATTTTTTAAGATTTTCAAATTTCCTCATCAGCCGTTCACCACCTTCGTCGACTATGTTGACCATCATTGCTTACGTGTTGACCATGTTCACCATTGTGCGTGGATGATCTACAAAAACTAAAAAATTAGCTTAAGCATTGACTGCTAGGCACCTCCCTTGAAATAAGGCGCCTTTTTTCTCTAAACTTAGAATATCTTTTACCTATGTTACACGGGGATGCATCCCCTGCCCCAGAACCCCCCGTCCCTGTCCCCTGCCGTCCCGAGGACAGGAGGATGCAAAGGGGACGTCCCCCTGCCGTCCCCGAAAATGCAAAATCCATCGGAAAAGCAGGAAACGTTTCCTTCACTTTGGGGACGGATTGGGGACGTTTCCCCGTCCCCAATACGGATTGCAGGCTGCAAGTCAAAAACAATTAAAAAATGATTTTTTAAAGGTTTAGTTCCTTTGCACAGGGCCCACCAACTATTTAATGTTTTAATTGTTTGGGCTAAAGTCTGAAAAAGACTAAATATTAAATCTTTTAGTTCCACTCTTGCCAGAGGATGATAGTGACTCAGATAGTTCTGAGTCTTTGGATATTCATAGCCTAAATGAGGCTTAATTTCATAGACTATTGTATTTAATATTTTGATTTTCATGTTTGAACTTTGAGACTTCTAGATACATGTTTGAGACATTTGGATATTTCATATTGATAGACCATGGTTTTATTCTAAGTAGCCGAATCAGGTACGGGTACGGGTACGCGGGTACGGCGATTTTTTTTTTTTTTTGGTGTGGGTACGTTTGGGTACGTCCGTACATAAAATGTATAAAAATCATAGATATAGACATATTTGCAGCCTAAAAAAGTAAAAACAAGAAGTAAATTTAGAATACCACATATCATGCATTATTGCATATGCTAAACAAAACTTAGAACTACCATAAATATAACAAATCTGAAATACCATTATACTAAATTAATTTGATATCAAATTTTCAAAACTTGAATGTTACGATAGGTATATAATTATATCAAATTCATTGTTCGTTGGTTCAACATTCAAAACAAACTCAAAGTAATAGTTAATACAATTAATGATAGACATTATATGGGTCATTAGGAAGATTAAGAGCAACATCATCATTGACATTAGATGATCTAGGTAAATTAATAGAACCACATGCAGCCCCGCTAGCACTCTCATTGGAAGCATGCTGGATATTTGACTCCACAGTGTCAGAAAGTAAAGATTGTGTGGCAGCTGAAAAATCCAAATCAGTTCGCTCTGGATCTACATCCCACAACCTCGTGCCTCCTTCCTTATACTCATTCTTTTTATGAGTAAGAAGGCGCAAGTTGGAATGCACATAAACAAGCTCTTCCGCCTTACTTGCTGCCAATCGGTTGCGTTTCACTGAGTGGATAAAGGAGTATGTACTCCAATTTCGCTCAGCTGAAGAGGAACTAGCAACCTATTGAAACAAAGTGAGAGGAACTTATAATTATAAAGCTGTAAATCAAACTTTAAATTTGAAGTTAACCATTTTATTATTTTTAAAATAGTAAACAATATAATTTAGAGAGTGCAATAAAAACTAAGTAACTTACTTGTGATAAAACTTTGATCGCAAGAGCTTGGAGATGTGGTGTTGTAAAGCCATTGACATACCACCAAGAATGAGCATCCATCCTATACTTGTCAATTGAAGCACCAATACTTTGATTTTCACCAACTACAAAATCAGCAAACTCAGCTCTAACTAAATACTATGTTTCTTGATCGGGGAAGAGTCTACTAAGTGCTTTCCAACACCCCATACCAACTTCTAGATCTGAATATGGTTGCACTCTTGATGGCAAAGCAAGAATCTCATCACTATAATACTTGGGAGTCAATGCAAATGCAAGAAGATGTAGTGGGGTGGTCATTTTGTTCCACCGCTCAACACAAATTGTTTGCACCTCTTTGAAGAAAGTTTCTTCAGGATCTTGCTCTTTTTCGTTGATGATGATTTTCATTTGCTCAATCATTGTATCAATGCCATCATATACCTCTCCCAAACATGGCTTATCCATGTCAGTAAAACGGATCATACTCATGATGGGCTCAGTGAATCTAAGAAGATATTCTGCTCGTTCCCACCAAGTGTCATCTAGGATCATCCGTTTTACATTTGTTGCCCTTTCAGTATTGGATTGCCTCCATAGTGACCAACTTTGACTAATAACCATGCTAGAAAGTGCCCCCCGCACCTTCACAAGTCTCCTCAAGACAATCGTGTTCGATGCAAATCTAGTTTCTGCAACCTATTCAAAAATTTAAAATAAAAATAAAAATATAAATAAGACATGCTTGAGTTTAAAAAATAAAATAGTAATTACTAAAGTGAAATGTAAAATTTAAAAGTTGGAAGTGTTTCAATTACCTTCAACAACTCCAACATTGAAAATGATCTAAAAATGGCCTGTGACATTTGATGGTTTGTGATGAACATTTGGATCTCTTCAGCTTCAGCATACATTTGTTTGATCCAATTTATTTTCGCACCCAACTTTTGTAGCATGAGGTTAAGAGAGTGAACAGCACAAGGTGTCCAAAATATGTGCTCAAATCGTGTCTCAATCAACATGCCT